>CM051270.1:7522240-7529740 GCA_027921565.1 Artemia sinica | reverse complement strand
AGTTGTCAGGGCTTCTTTACACACTTCTTTATGTGTTCTGCATTCATTTTCAGCCGGTAACAGAGCTTTTAAGCTAAGTTGTCTTTTCGCACGACAAAATGCAACATATAACATTCCATGATTAAAAACATGTGTACTTAAGTCGGCGCCAACAAAGTCAAAAGTTTGCCCTTGCTACTTATTTGCCTGAGCATCCAGGACACTATAATTGAACAGGGCTGGGGAAGTGATAGCTCCCTGTCTAGTCCTTTTCTTAACAAGGATGGGGTGCTGAGGAATCACAAGCATATTCAAGGCATTCGAAGGGTTTGGCCTCACACGAGAATTAATGCAATTATATTGGGATTGATGAAGAGCCGATTGCAGAGGAAAACAAGATGGGAGTTTTAAACGCACTCTTAGATTCCTATATAAGTCCCTAAGAACACGGACAACTGATGGGTTTACGCCTCGCCTTGCCATATGAAGAAGCATGGACGAATGAATTAAGGAATACACGCACGTTTAACGTCATGTCTGGCGAGGATCATACTTTCTCCCGAAGATTCAGTGTCGGCGAGGGCAGTAAAAACTGCTGTATGAGCATGAGAACAGCCAAGATTAGCCTGAAAACCGAACTCATATGGGGGAACGTAACATTTCTGTCTTAACTCATCAAGAAAAAGGAGCTCGAAAAGTTTGCATATCGCAGTACAGACGGTGATGGGACGGAAAGAGGACTATTTCAGCTCAGATTTTCCTATTTGGGAATCGGAGTCAGATCACCAATGCAGAACGAGGAAGGAACAATACCTGTAACAAATATCATTTGCATGAGAAGGCTGAGGTGACGCACCAATAGATAACTTCCAATAATGATGTGTAGAGTGCTCACCTTATCTATCCCACAAGACGCTTTCTTTTTAAGTTGGGATATGGCTTTTATGACAGCGTCACAAGTAACAACAACATCATGGTCAGGAGATTCATCAATGAAGTTGCAGAGCTCGTCACAAAATTGTGACTCTAAAACAGGATCAGGCTCAGAAAATTCATTTGAAGAAATGGGATATCTATTCGGACAAAGGAATGTGTCGGACAAAAAAGGAAAGCTATAACTGCAGCTAAGAATATTAGTGAAAAAGCTTTATGTTTAATAGAAAGGAGAAAGGACTTATACAAGAATTATCTGAGTGATAGATCGTATGAAAACAAAAGAAATGTAAAGAAAGTGGAGAAAGCATTAAAATATGAACTAAGGAGATGTAAAGTGGAGGCCATGGATAAAATTTCCGAGGATCTGGAAGATGCAGCTAGACGGCATAATAGTAAAATATTGTAGGGGCACGTTAACAAATTGAGAGGGAGTAGTCAATCCGGACTTGGCCCAGTTAAAGATAGGAATGGGGTCGCAATTAGCGATAAGGAAAAAACTAAAGAGAGATGGGCCGAACATTTTGAGAATTTGCTTAACCGAGATAGAGTTGCAGGAAAAAATATAGAGGAAAATGAAAAAGTTTGTGATACCTTGGATTTGGATTTTCAATTATTCCCAGACCATCATGCAGACCATCCAGCTTCAACAGCTTCGATGGTTAGGTCACGTTCAGTGGATGTCCCCAGCCCAACTTCCAAAAATTGCGTTTGAAGGAAGGATTGATGCCTCCCGCCCAAAAGGACGACCTCCCAAGCGCTGGAGGGAAAACTTTCCCAGCCATCCCCTGTCGGTACTCCTTCGGACTGCAGCGAACAGGGAATCGTATAAGAAGCTTTGCCATAGTTCAGTCAG
This sequence comes from Artemia sinica, assembly GCA_027921565.1. NCBI lineage: Eukaryota > Metazoa > Arthropoda > Branchiopoda > Anostraca > Artemiidae > Artemia > Artemia sinica. The sequence goes on along the minus strand of CM051270.1, from coordinate 7,527,972 downwards.
AGAAGAATCCCCGAGTCGGCCAATCCGGCCGGATGGGAGTTAAGTAAGTAAGTAAGTAAGTACCTTGGATTTGAAGGAAGATTTTTTTGTGGGGAGGAATTAGCAACAGTACTAAAAGGATTAAAGAATAATAAGGCTCCAGGTGCTGATAGGGTGGTAAATGAGTTTCTTAAATATGGTGGCTCTGAGGTTAGAAATAAGTTACTGAAGATAATGAATATGATTTTTGAAAAAGGGGAAGTACCTAACGATTTTAGGAAAACCTTAATTAAGCCACTTTATAAGAAAGGTGATAAAAGTGAGTGTTGTAATTATCGAGGCATTAGTCTGTTCTCTGTAGGTAGTAAATTACTTAGTAATATGATACTTTTTAGACTGAGAGATGCCGTAGACAAAGTTTTATGAGAAGAACAGTGCTGCTTGATTGGTTAAATGATAATAACTCGCAATTACTACATATCCCTGGTTATAATTTATATGTAAGGAATCGCGAGTATTACCAACGTGGAGGCCTAGCAGCTTACATTCAGGCTGATTATAAGGTTTCAATAAGAGAAGATCTTACAATATATAGAGAGAAAGTTTGCGAGTGTTTTGTTTTACATATAACTAGAGAGAATTTGAATTTTTGTATTTTTGTAGTGTATAGACCTCCACAGAGCCTGCTCCAACACTTTATGGACCTATTTGAAGTACAATTAATGAAACTTCCGATTAACTCTATGCCATGTTTTATTATGGGGGATTTTAATATTGACCTTATAGATCAGTCATCTGCTAGCACTGAATTTATTAATAGAAGTTTAACCAATGGGTTTCATCCTTGTATAAATATCCCTACAAGAATTACGGGAATCAGCTAAGCTTCTAGATAACATCCTTTCTAATGTACCCTTGAGTCTTCCCAGGGTCCTTATCAACGATGTATCTGACCACTTTGGAGTTTCAGCTAGCTTTAAAACTGTCACGAAGGTGGTTAAAGGCAAAAAATCAAGGATTCCAGTGATCAGTAAAAGTGCGATGGTAAAACTTAAAAATGATATAGAAAAGGTGGATTGGTACGATGTTCTAGGCGAAGTTCAGGACGCAAATTCAAAGTTTGTTTTATTTTATGAAAAGTTGCAGAGTTTGATAAGTCAAGTAGTCATATTGAAACCGTTTAATAGAAAGCACTCAAATAAAAAACCTTGGATTAGTCCTGTGATTTTGAAGCAAATAAATGTAAGAGATAAATTGTTTAGAGCTCAAATAATTAACCCGACACAAGAAAATAAGCAATTATATAAAATTTATCGAAATAGGTTGAATACAGTTTTAAGAAATGAAACAAAGAAATATTTTGAGAAAAAGTTTAAGGAGGTCGAAGGATAACCTAAGAAAACATGGGGACTAATAAAAGAAGTGATTGGATTAAACATAAATAGTGTACCTGATGAATTAGTTAGTGTAATGGGAAAGACTTTGAATTCTGAAAAGGACATATGCAATGAATTTCAGAGTTATTTTTCGAATATTGGTCTGAATTTAGCTATGTCAGTTGTACCTGATAGTGGTGATCCAACGTCCGAGTCCTTACTGAGGGACCCCATTGATGTGTCTCTTCACCTTAGACTTCTTCTAACAGTTGATGAAATTAAAAAAATTATTTATGGGTTGCGTAGTAATTCATCTGGTAGCGATCATATTACTCTAAAGACGCTTAAATGTATTTTTCCTGTTATAGCTTAAGTTTTATGTGGGTTAATTAATGAGTGTTTTCGTCAACGAAAATTCCCAGACTGTTTTAAAGTTGCCCGTATAACCCCAATTCATAAGGGTGGTATTCAAAATGACCCAGGAAACTATAGACCGATATCTGTTTTACCCATTATTTCCCGTGTTTTAGAGAAGTGTTTTAGTATTAGAATGATGAGTTTTTTGGAGGATCATAAGTTACTGGTAGAGACACAATATGGGTTCCGTAGAAAAAGGACATCGGAACAGGCGATGATTTATTTGACAACTATTATTAATGATGTATTAGATAAAGGTTTCAAAATAGGTGCTATATTTTTAGATCTGATGAAAGCTTTCGACACTGTGGATCATGAACTTCTACTTAAGAAGTGTGAGGTGTATGGTTTGAGGGGTAAATTATTAAATTTTTTAAGAAGTTTTTTAAGTAGTCGTTATCAGTATGTCCAACTAAATGATTCTTCTTCCGAAAAAAAGCGTATCGAAATAGGTGTTCCGCAAGGATCAGTTCTCGGTCCTATATTATCCTTGATATTTATTAACGATTTACCAAATTGTCTAAATAATTTTTGCTATAGAATAAATGAACTAACGGTAAACCCGACTAATGAAACAGATTCACTTTTTGCTGATGATACAACAGCCATTAGCACAGCTAAGACAGCGGAGCTGCTGCAGATTTCCATGAAGGAATCAGTTAATAGAATTACAGCGTGGCTGAGGGTAAATAAATTAAGGATTAGAATGGCTAAGTCCAACTTTATTATTTTCTCGCGATCATCTAACTTTTACCCATGGATTAAGGAATTAGATATGCCCAATGGCGTTATAAAACGGACTGCGTCTTTTAAATACCTTGGGATTGTAATAGATGAAACTCTATCTTTTAAGGAACATGTTACTTTAACTAGCAAAATTCAGGCAAGAAATCTCGGTATAATGAAGAAACTCCAACATTGTTTTCCCAAGCCTGTCCTTGCCATCTTTATTTTCTTTAATACACCCGTATATACTTTATTGTTCGAGTATTTGACTCTCTACTTTTTCTTCTACCCTAAAACCAATAAGAGTTCTACAAAATCATGCAGTAAGAATTTTAGCCGGTATATCTCCACGTATGTCTGTTCGAGAAATTTACCCAACTTTAAAAATTTTTCCGGCTGCAGGCCTTCGTGAATTCTATGTATTGTGGTTTATTTTTGGACTGCAGCAGGATGTTCAGCCTCGTTGTTTTGGTGATTTATTGTCCACTAGATCTACTGCTCATTCTCATGATACAAGGGGTAGCGCGGACTTCTGTGTACCTAGAGGTTTATCTTCCCGTTCATATTTTTCTGTTTTTTATAGAGGTACAGGGAAATGGAATAGTTTGAATAGTGATATTAAGACTTTTGGTGACCCCAATATTTTTAGAAAAATCATTAAGGAACTGCTTTTTGCTGAATATGAGTTTTGACTGATTAACTGATTTATCTTTGTGGGGGTTTTGTTGTAAGATATTCCCAGAGGAAGTATAATATATGATATTATTTTGTATTTATTGTTTAGTGTGATGGTATTAGCGGTGTCGGTGGCCAAGTGTTTTTTGTTTTAAGGATTTTGTTTTCTCTACGTCCCCCACGGACAAGCTTTGCTTTTTAGGGGAGGCAGCAATAATTTTTTGTTGATATGTTTTTTTTTCAATAAATCCTTCCACTTCTTCAAAGAGAAGAGCAGTGCGGTTTTAGAAAAGGTAGAGGATGTGTCGACCAAATTTTCACTCTTAGGCTAATAATTGAGAAGTGCTTGAGTTTTCAAACACCTTTGGTCCTCAGTTTTATAGATTATGAGCAAGCTTTCGATTCTGTTGATAAAAGAGCTTTAGTAAAGGTTTTATCCTTGTATAGTATACCAGACAAATACATTAAATTGATTATTGCTATGTATGAGAATAAAACTGCTGCGGTTAAGGTAGGAAATGAGGTTAGCAGCTGGTTTGGTATTAAATCACGAGTTAAGCAGGGTTGTATTCTATCCCCCTTTGCATGGATTATTTTGATGGACTTTGTTTTAAGGAGCACAGGAAAGGCAACGGGAGACCACGGAATCAAATGGGAGGAAAAAGTCTCCTGGACTTGGATTATGCTGATGATTTAAGCATTCTAGATGAAAGTGTGAGCAAAATGAATGAAGTTTTAGAGGTTTTGCGAGTTCAGGGTGCTAGTATTGGTTTGAAAATTAATGTTAGGAAGACTAAGTCACTAAGCTAGGAATAAGTGAAGATGAAAAAGTGACATTGGGTAATGAAAAGATTGATCAGGTGGGCAGCTTCACTTACCTTGGTAGTATTATTAGTAAAGATGGTGGGAGCAGTCAAGATGTTAAATATAGAATAGCCAAGGCTCAGGGTGTTTTTTCACAGTTAAAAAACGTCTGGAAGAATAGGAAGATAAGTCTGCAAACCAAGATTAGAATATTAGAAGCTACAATGATGACAGTGGTCAAATATGGCTCTGAAGCATGGACGCTCCGAAAATCGGATGAAGATTTGCTAGATGTTTTCCAGAGAAATTGCTTAAGGATTATTCTGGGTACCCGGCTGACTGACTGTATTTCAAACAGTAGGCTATACGAAAAATGTGGTTCAATACTGCTCTCTAGGGCTATAATGAAAGAAAGGTTGAGGTGGCTAGGGCACGTTGTGCGGATGAAGGATGACAGATTGCCAAATATTGTTCTTTTTGGCCAACTATCTAGGGTTAAACGGAAAGCAGGTTGTCCCCGTCTGGGGTGGGAAGACGTCATAAAGAAAGATTTAAAGGAAATAGAAACTTCGTGGGCGGGTGTAAAAAGGGAGGCTTTGAATAGAATGGGGTGGAGGAGGAGCGTGCGTAGCTGTGTTGGCCTCAGGTGGCTTGTTGCTGCGGTGAGTTGTTAGTAGTAGTAGTAGTAGTAATGTCTTTCGGGTCTGGCAAATTGGAGGAGATACTATAAGGTAATAGCTTCCACAGTGGATCATGTGAATTCCTGATCTTCTCGTAATAAAGTGTCTGTATTTTAGATCGATGAAGGGCAAGTTCCTTAGCAAAATATTTTTTTGACACTTTTCTCAGTTCATTGACTATTCCTTGACGGGGGTATAGGCAATCTCTCCATAATTTGTACCAAAATTTAGCACGGTCACAAGCTTCAGACATCGCTAGATTTCCTAACCACCCGGGAACTTGGGTACCAACACGTATTTTTTTAAGAGGAACTGCCCTTTTTTCAGCACATAAAAGTGCATGGCAGATTTCTGCAGAGTAGATATCAAGAGTTAATCTAACCTCATTTATGTCCTTATTAGAAGACTTTTGCAGAAGATGAAATGGAACCCGGATCTTGTTTAGGATGCTATCTGAATTTTCGATGAACTGAGATGTGTCAATTTTATTCCAGTCGCGAGAAGTATACAACTTATGCCGGTGAACAGTATGAGCCTGTAACACTGGAATCAGAGAAGCTTCTCGTTAAAAACTAGAAGCAATAGGAAGGTGGTCTGAAACTTGAATTTAGAAACTACCTCAACACAATGTATATCAAGGTTAAATGACACAACATGGTCAAGGTTAGATGTGCAAGAGGATTAATGAATGTAAGTAAACTGAGCAGATTTCCGTTGAACGTAAAATCATCACCAAATATTCGTAATAGTAAAGAAGCACGGATAGAAGCTGAAGACGACCTGCAATTTAAATCACAATTAAAATCACCTACGATCAAACACGGGATTTTCAGTTTAAGGACATCATGAAGACAAGAGCTAAGTTTACTAACTGCTAATGCGAAATATCTCTCCGAATCTTCATCTTTGTAATCTGTGGGTAAATACACATTTATTATTACGCACTCACCTACTCGAACAGCTAAAAAAACTATCACTAGAAAAGAAAACACTAGAATTAAGATGCTACATAAGTAGCAATACCACCAGAAGCTCTGCCTTTAGAAGCACTACGTTTATACGATTGTATTCTCCT
>CM051270.1:7437240-7519740 GCA_027921565.1 Artemia sinica | reverse complement strand
GTGTCCAAAGTAAATGAACTCTCCATAAAATTGGATGGATTTATGCTAAGTAATAGCCGCTCTACAGTTACCCTGCCACATAAATCTCAATCGTCTCAAACCGCACCCCCGAGGTCACTTTACTCTGTGATACTCAAAGACCCTCCAACAGACTTAAAATGCCCAAGCGAACGCAAAGCATTTATCGACAAACTATGCCCATGTCCAAACGGCGATATAACCGAGCTACGCCGCTTTAAAACCGAGTGGAAACTCGTGGTTCGTTCTAAGCAAACCGCGAGCCAGATAGTGGATGCAGCTAAACGTGCGAAACCGTCGCTTAACATCTCCCTCAAGGAACCTGCTTTTTTAGCCGCGATCATGCGAGTGCCAGAGGATCTAGACGAACAGTCTCTTAAACAGCTAATCCCCAAGTGCAATAAAACCCTACAGTGTGGTAAGTCTCGAACATTTAAAGTCTACTTTCCGACACGAAATGACCTCGATACATTTCTCAAAGTCTCGGTGAAAATCGGATATGAACGCCTCCCAGTCGAAGAGTTCGTGTTCTTGCCTCGGCGCTGCTTTAATTGCCACGCAATTGGTCACCTAGCCGCAGATTGTAAGAATGACTCATTATATTCCAAATGCAGCTCCGCCGATCACAAATCTACGTCCGATACCCCGTGTCAGAAGGCAGCCTTTTGCATTGGTTGCAAGAAGCAGGGTCATACTTGCTATAGTGTGAAGTGCTCGAAAAACCGTAAACCCTCGAACTAATGACCTCGTCACTAACTCTTTTATCGTGGAATATAAACGGCTCTTTTATTAATAAACTTCCGGTTCTGGAAAGCCTCCGTTCTGAGTTTAGTGTGACTTGTCTCCAGGAACATTTTGTTACTAAACATGGTCTGAACATACTTGAGCTTGAGGATATGACAACTTATTGTGTACCCGCTAGACAGCTGAACAATGGAGGCCGACCCTCGGGTAGACTTATTACGTTTGTGAAATCAGCTCTCCGTTCTAGTATCTTCGAAGCAAATGATTATTATCTAGCTGTGAGAGTGGACTGTTCTGTGTGTATTAGTGTGTATCTTTCCACAGACTACAATAATGACCAATCTGAGCGTAAATTTGCGCTATCGGGTGAAAAACTAGGTTCATGTATAGACAAAATTCGACACTTAGGTTTACCTCGCATTATAGCTGGTGACTTTAATTGTAATCTGTCCGAGCAGAATTCTCAAGCTTCACCGCGTACAACATTTGTTAAGGGCTTATTTAGTGATTTCTTGTGTGTTTTAGATAAATCGTCCGATTTTACGTATGTTCACACGTCCTCGCGAACTTCCAACCTGGATCACGCTGTAGTATCGTCAGATTGGCGAGCGGATATAGTAAAGGTTGCTTTTGATTATCAGTTGTCTGATCATCTTCCCATAACTTGCTCTGTCGATATGCCATCTCCTGGTCGCCAAACCGCACCTCTTGCTCCTTCAGCACCTCGAAACCGTCGTAACTGGTCGAAAATTGATCAGGCCTTATTCATCGAGTCGGTAGATTCAGTCCTGAATAAAATCAGCGTCCCCTTTTATCTCCTTCAGAAGTCACTCCAGTTACCTCAAAAAGAGGTTTCGATTTGTCTAGATATATATTGCGCAGAAATCTGACATGCTCTCCGCTTCACAGAAAAACAAGCTGTTCCTTTGCAACGAATTCGTAAAGGAATCTTTCCCGGGTGGTCTTCAAATCCAGATCTCGTCATTTCATGTAGTCCAGCTAAATTTTGGTTTTCAGTTTGGAAAGAGTGTGGACGTCCGAATATGGGTATTGTGAACAGCATACGGATTTTCACGAAGCGAAAATTTTCTAAGGCCCTGGCTCGGCATCGAAAAAATCTAGTCAATCATTATTCTGCCCGTGCCAAACAAGATAGAAATATGATCTTCAAGTTTGTCTCTCGTTCTGCAAAAAATTCTTCTTCACCATCCCCAGCCGACATCCCTGAAGATGAATGGTATGCCCATTATGAATCGGAGTTCGCAGCTCCTGACCCCTCCTTCGAACAATCTTACGAGGCTGCCTTAGATCAGTTTCTATCTTCTCATCCCGATGAAGATTTTATCGTCAGTATCCACTCTGTTGAAGATGCCATCTGTAGACTCAAATGGAAAGGCTCATCGGGCATTGACGAAGTCAGTGCGATCCACTTGAAACACGGAGGTAAACTTCTCGTGGCACATCTCTCTCTGCTTATGCAGATGATTTTCTCTCAAGGGATTGTTCCTGCATCTTTCTGCATCGGAGATCTGACTCCCATTTCTAAAAAGGGAAAATCTGAAACTCAATGTACAGCATTCCGTCCGATAACTGTAGCTACGTCACTTGCAAGCTCTTCGAGTTACTGTTTATACAGGAACTCGAAAAAGTATGCTACACTCCTCCGCATCAGTTCGGCTTCAAGCGAGGAACTGGATGTGCTGATGCCTTAACAGTCGTTGCTAATGTCTTGATAGATGCCGAATCTTCTGGAGAAAGCCTTTCTTTGGCAGGACACGACATTAGACGTGCATTCGACTCTCTAATCCATGCTGCGATGCTTTTGAAGGCCGGTAAACGTGGTTTGAATCTAGCTGTTATTCGTTCCCTCAGGAATCTGTATTCTAGATTACGAATCCCACTGAAACTACCTCCTGACAAGGGTTTGACCCCAATTCCGCGCACCCGACTAGTTCCAGTCTAGAAAAGAGCGCGTCAAGGAGCATTCACCTCTCCTGACCTTCTCAATAACTATGTCCTTGATGCACAAGATCAATGTCCATCTTCGCTGATTCTGTCATCTGCTAACTTGTCTTTGGTATGTTACGCGGACGACATCCTGAATCTTAGCCGAACCCTTCAGCGTGCAATTGATTTCTTCAAAATCCTTGAAGCCGAATATCTTAAAGTTGGACTTCAGTTCAACTCATTCAGTTTAAATGACCTTAAATTAGAATTACCGCTCTTGTAGAATTAAGTTGTTTTGCTATTGGACGTTTAAGTTTTGCCTTGGCTTGTCTTTTGTCATTACGAAAAACATAACTCAAAATCTTTGTTTTTAACAGAAGTTGATAAAGTATCAGGTTCTTGGCTTACGTCCTTATAAACTTTAGTGTCGTTATTCAGGCGGTGGGACAAAACTTATTTTTCTTTTAACAAATTATCATTTTTAACACTTGTAAATTTTCATTTTTGGGCTTTATCACGTTTGATAGTTCAGGTTATTCCAAAGGATCATTGTTTTAGTACTCATTGCTGTCGTTTTCAATTTTAACACGTTTTGATTATCGCTATCGCATATCTTAATCCGGCTTTTCTTTCTACTTCTTTTTGCATATTCTTGCCTAAAAAACGATCTAGATAGGAAAAAAGTTTCCGACGATTCGTTAGGAGCCTTAATTTTTTTAAATAATTCATGGCAGTATATGAGTTTTTGTGTACATCAGTTTTGCAATGACTTTGTCACTATTGGCACACTTATGTGAAAAAAATTTCATGAATGGAGAAGTTTACATTAAATTGCTTAAATAGCAAAAAAAAGATAATTTTAAAAGTATTTGTATATATTTTAACAAGGGATTACAACACATCGAAAACCTTAAAAAATAAAACCAAAAGTTGTAAGCTTAGTAGAAATTGGTATTAGAAATAGGATTTTCTTCAATAGCCAAATATCTTGAAAATACTGTAGTATGAAGACATTAAATTGCTAAAAGAGCAAAAAACTGGTAACTGCAAAAATAGTTGTACGTATTTTAATAAGGGATTAGAACAATTCAAAAACCTTAAAATTTAAACCAAACGTTTCAAGGTTAGTAGACAGTCGGTGTTAGAAAACAGATTTGCTTTAATAATCAAATATCTTTAAAAAGACTCCAGTATGGAAAGATATATCAGTATGAAGAATTTATATAGAGGTAGACCCAAAAAACAGTAATTTACAAATGTTATAAATGATAATTCGTTGGAAGAAAAAGGAGTTTTTGTCCTCCACCTGAACAATTAATAAATCTAAAATTTGGACCATCATGTAAGACTAAACCAGTAAGGGCAGCTGAAGTAAAGGGCATTGTCATTAAATTTACAATGGATGAAGATCAACAAACCGGACCCTCAAATGAGACATGGCCCAAAAAACTAAAATTTATAAGTGTTATAAATGATAGTTTGCTGGAAGAAAAAGAAATTTTTGTCCCACTACCTGAACAATTAACAAATCTACAATCTCGACCATCATGTAAGACTAGACCAATAAGGGCAGCTAAAGCATAGGGCATTGGCAAATAGTCTGAATTAATCAAAATCCAAAATGAAGAAGAAAGAAAAATGGGGTTAGAAGATAAACGACAGCGAAAATCAAAAAGTGTCAAAATTAAAATGATAGCGATGTCAAAAAATTAAAATGATAGCGAGTCAAAATTAAAATCATAAGGAATGTAAGTGATTGCAATTCCTGACCTAGATTCAGTGTGAGATTATCTTTTTAGATTTTGAAATCTCATTAATTCAGTGACCTTGAAAACAATTTCTCGGACTACAAAGCTGTAACTCCACTGTGACGTCACTGCCTGCTTGATTAGATTGAGTTTATATTGGCGACGGTTTTTGGCATTGATTTGGAGTGGATTTTTGTCTATTGAATATTATTACCGTAAGTGCAATTATGAAATAATGGGCGACTCGGATATTATTTTAAATCCAATATTGAATTTTATTTCTCGATCGATGATCGATGGTATCAAAGAAGAAACAATAATTACTAAGTCGACAAGCTTTTTCAGTCATGAAACCATTCTAAAGGCAAAGAAGGTCTTACATCAGGTGCTAGAAATTGGAACACGTTTAATTAGATGCCAAAAAGACGATGAAAATGTCCTTGAAATTTGTAAGTGGTTATCTACGGCATCGAAAGAAAAACGTAAGATCCCGAAATTCGTGATATGCTCACCGTGTGAAATTCCAACAATTGGTGATGCGATCGTTGCAACATTAACCTGTCGCATGAATGAACTTTTCCGTAAAATTGACAGTTTGTCTGAGCTAAATAAGCAACATTTCGCAGTACAGGCAACTTCTGCCTGGCCCTCTTCCGCTCAGTCGTCTTGCACCAAGGACCAATCCAATCCTCCTACCTATGCTGTTGTGTTAAAAAATTGCCCGTCCAATCTTTCATCTCCACTATTAAGGAAAGATTTTATTGATAAAATATGTCCTGAAGCTGCAAATGATATTTCAGAGGTGAAACGTTCTTCATCAGAATGGAAAATTGTCGTAAAAAGTAAACCCGCTGCCTCCTCAATTGCTGACCAGATGAAAAAGTTCCAACCTGTCCTCTTAGCCTCTGTTAAATCTCCCGCCTTCATCGGTGTAATAAAAGGCGTTCCGACAGAAATGTCAAAGTGTCAAAGTGTGTCAAAGCTTTGCAGTGTGGCAAGTCACGCGTCTACAAGATTTATTTTGAACAACGGAGTGATCTCGATTCTTTTCTGAAAAATTCTGTGAAGGTGGGTTATGAAAAGTTAACTGTCCAGAATTTCATATTTATACCTAGACGGTGTTTCAGATGCCATCAGCAAGGACATTTTGCTGCTGATTGTAAGAACGCAGAACTGTGCTCTCGCTGTGGTTCCTCGGAGCACTCTTCCACCAGGGATAATCCATGTGTTTGGAACATGTTTTGCATTACATGTAAAGAGTTTAATCACACATGTTACAGCATCAAATGCCCTGGCAACGCTCAAACCGATAAACGGCCAGCTAAGTAGATAAATGGATATTCGTTTTCTCTCTTGGAACATTAATGGTGGTCTTATAAAAAAAGACCTATTCTTGAAATATACTTCATAATCATGATATTCTTTGTTTGCAGGAACATTTCCTGACCAACCACAGCCTTAGTTTACTTGACATTAGTGCCACTTTCAAAACTTTCTCAGTTCCAGCTAAACGTAGTGCTTCTAAAGGCAGAGCTTCCGGTGGTATTGCTACTTATGTAGCATCGAATCTTAATTCAAGTGTTTTCTTTTCTTGTTATAGTTTTTTAGCTGTTCGAGTAGTTTAGTGCGTAATAATAAATGTGTATTTACCCAAAGATTACAAAGATGAAGATTCGGAGAGAGATTTCACTTTAGCAGTTAGTAAACTTAGCTCTTGTCTTCGTGATGTCCTTAAACTGAAAATCCCGTGTTTGATTGTAGGTGATTTTAATTGTGATTTAAATTGCGGGTTGTCCTCAGCTTCTATCCGTGCTTCTTTACTATTAGGAATATTTGGTGATGATTTTAAAGTTCAACAGAAATCTGCTCAGTTTACTTACATTCATTCTTCCTCTTGCACATCTAACCTCGACCATGTTGTGTCATATAACCTTGATATACCTTGTGTTGAGGTAGTTTCCAAATTTCAAGTTTCAGACCATCTTCCTATTGCTTCTAGTTTCAAACGAGAAGCTTCTCAGATTCCAGTGTTACAGGCTTATACTGTTCACCAGCACAAGTGGTATACTTCTCGCGATTGGAATAAAATTGACACATCTCAGTACATTGAAATTTCAGATAGTATCCTAAACAAGATCCGGGTTCCATTTCATCTTCTGCAAAAGTCTTCTAATAAAGACATTAATGAGGTTAGATTAACTCTTGATATATACTCCGCAGAAATCTGCCATGCACTTTTGTGTGCTGAAAAAAGGGCAGTTCCTCTTAAAAAAATACGTGTTGGTACCCAAGTTCCCGGGTGGTCAGGAAATCAAGTGCTGTCCGAAGCTTGAGACCGTGCTAAATTTTGGTACAAATTATGGAGAGATTGCCTATGCCCCCGTCAAGGAATATTCAATGAACTGAGAAAAGTGTCAAAAAAATGTTTTGCTAAGGAACTTGCCCTTCATCCATCTAAAATGCAGACACTTTATTCCGAGAAGGTCAGGAATTCACCTGATCTTCTGTGGAAGCTATTACCTCGTACTATCTCCTCCAATTTGCCAGACCCGAATGACATTCCTTTGTTCGAGTGGATATCCCATTTTTCAAATGAATTTTCTGAGCCTGATCCTGTTTTAGAGTCACAATTTTGTGACGAGCTCTGCAAATTCATTGATGAATCTCCTGACCTTGATTTTGTTGTTACTTGTGACGCTGTTATAAAAGCCATTTCCCAACTTAAAAAGAAAGCGTCTTGTGGGATAGATAAGGTGAGCACTCTACACATCATTAATGGAAGTTATCTATTGGTGCGTCACCTCAGCCTTGTCATGCAAATGATATTTGTTACAGGTATTGTTCCATCCTCGTTCTGCATTGGTGATCTGACTCCGATTCCCAAAAAAGGGAAATCTGAGCTGCAATGTTCCTCTTTCCGTCCCATCACCGTATCTACTACGACATGCAAACTTTTGAGCTTCTTTTCCTTGATGAGTTAAGACAGAAATGTTACGTTCCCCCATATCAGTTCGGTTTTCAGGCTAATCTTGGCTGTTCTCATGCTCTTACAGCAGTTTTTACTGCCCTCGCCGACGCTGAATCTTCGGGAGAAAGTATGATCCTCGCCGGACATGACGTTAGACGTGCGTTCGATTCCTTAATTCATTCGTCCATGCTTCTTCATATGGCAAGGCGAGGCGTAAACCCATCAGTTGTCCGTGTTCTCAGGGATTTATATAGGAATCTAAAAGTGCGTTTAAAACTTCCATCCCGTTTTTTCCCTGCAGTCGGCTCTTCATCCTTCCCTATATAATTGCATTAATTCTCGTGTGAGGCCAAACTCTTTGATTCCCTCGAATATGCTTGTGAATCCTCAGTACCCCATCCTCGTTAAGAAAGGGACTAGACAAGGAGCTATCACTTCCCCAACCCTGTTCCATAATAGTGTCCTGGAAGTGCAGGCAAAGTGTCTTCCTTCATGCATTCTTGGGAGAATCGATATGTCTCTTATTTGTTATGCTGATGACATCCTGAATCTCAGCCGTACGATCCAGTGCATTGAGTAGAATTTCAAAATCCTCAAAGATGACTATTCAAAAATCGGTCTGTCTTTTAATCCTGAGAAATCCGAAGTAATCCTTTTCAATTGGCGAAATCCCTCTACTTCTCTTATAAATATGGACGGTTCTCTTGTTAAACCCTCAGACCATATTACATACCTGGGCCTCCCAATTGGCACATCTAAAGGCCACACACGTCGTTTGCTGATTTCTCACGTTGAGCGTAAAATTAGCATTTCTTACGCTGTAATCGTAAAAAGCAAACTACGTTTCAACCGTTATATTCTAGCATCCATTTACAACGCCACAGCCCTTCCTCATCTGCTTTACATTGCTCCTTTCTGGAGATTCTTTACAGTTACAAATAAAAAGTACCTACGATCAATCTTCTTCAGATTTGCTAAATATCTTCTACATTTGCCCCCTTGGACAAGAAACCGTAAAATTATTCATTTGTATAAGCTATCTGACCCTGATATTAGCATTAATAAATCTCTATCCCGTTTTCAAAGTAAGTTTAATCATCCATGGTCAACAATTTGTTCACAATAGTTTTTTATATTAATGTAATGCATATAGTCACTGTTCGTATTAATGTAATGAAGAGTTTTCTTTTGTCATGTGTTTGAATTTTCAATGTGTGTTTGTCTCCTTTTTTTCTTCTTTTTTTTTCTTTTTGTTTTCTTTAGTGATTACTCCGTCTACTGTACCTTTTGTACCTTTTTTTGACGGGCAATAAATGAATAATAATAATAATAATAATAATATAAATGATGATCATTTGGAACCATTTGAAGTATCAAACGTGATAAAACCAAGAGAACAACTCAAACCTATTAAATTCACAATGGGCCAAAAACAACATCCTGGACAATCAAATTAGTCAGATCCAAAAAACGAAAATTTACAAGTGTTATAAATGTTAAATCGCTGGAAGAAAATGAAGTTTTTGTCCCACTCCCTGAACAATTAATAAATTGACAATATCGACCATCATGTAAAACTAAACCAATTAGGGCAGATAAAGCAAAGGGTTTTGGCTTATTTTCCGAAGTAATGAAAGTCCAAAATGAAGAAGAAAGAAAAATGGAGTTAGAAGATAAGTGACAGCGAGAATCAAAACTTGGCAAAATTGAAAATGATAGTTACGATGATTGGGTTTGGAATTTTGACATTGATAGGGTCATCAATGATTCTATGAAAATTCTATACAGGAAATTCTATTCACTGTATATCTACCTTCTTATTCATCAATGATTCCATTTCTGTCCTATTTGAAAATGTGGAGGATGCATTCATTTCCACTTTCGAAAGTTTTAAAACAAGAGAATCTTGAGCTGATAGATTTTAGGAAGTAAAATAACCTTAAATATCAGGGGGAAAACATTGACCCGAGCAAATATGACAAAGCAGGAAGTATACAACATTTTTCAATTTTGCCATTAACTAGGCTCACATTTTATTTGATGTTAAGGTTATAAGGTTTGAAAGGCGTTAGGAAAAATATTGAAAAATATTAATGTGCAACGTATTATGAAGTGTAACAGGCCCCTATTTTTCTCGTTTTTCCTTATGTTAAAAACAAGCATGGATTAATTAAAAAATATCTGCTCAAAGTAAAGAGCAAATTTGACACTTAAAACGAGCTTTTGAACAGTTTTAAAGCTACTTAATAAGTTTTTTTCCAAATTATTGGAGGGAGGCAACTGTCTCCCCTTGCCTCCATCAATAACGCCGTTACCCACCCTGGGGCAAGGGATTTAATTCATACCCTGGGGCATATATGGTTTTTAAGGAATGGGCAGTCGTATAAAATTTCGATGAGTCTCATTTGGTTTGAAATTGGAAGTTATACTGCCCTTTTTAAGAGTCAAAGTGATTTGAAAGCAACAACTCCTCCCCCCTCCCCACCCATCATATCTAAAAAAAAACTTCCAAACAAAGTTTACAGACATCAATTTTTTTCAACATTGTTCAAAGGTTCAGTAATTATTCGTGATGTCAGCCCCCCCCCCTAAGCCCTCAAGGAAGAGCTGTAAGCTAGGTAATTTGATCATTGTTTAAATATAGTATATGTTATTGAAAAAAGGTATATATATTTGACTATTACTTTCCCAAAACACAATGAGTATTAAGTTGATTCTTTCAGGGAATGTTGAGGGAAGTGTTGAAATAAATCAAAATTTGTTCTGTGTATGTGGATTGTTGTGGGATGACTAAGTATATTAATTTAGAACTTTCAGAAAATTATAAAGGAGATGATCAATTGACCAAGAAGGCCATATTTACACAATACTATTACTACAAACACTGGTGCTTCTGCTACCACAACTACTATTACTGCTGCCACTACTATTACTAAAACTAATACTTCTGTAGCGAGTACTACTAAGATCGAGGATATTAAAAAAATATCTGAGGGAACATTGAGGGGAAAGTTGAATAAAATAAAACATACTATGTGTATACAGGTTGCTGATACGGGTTTACCAACAATATTTTTGGAACGGTTTATTGTATCAAGAGGAAACTTCAGAGGCATCATCAGTGGGTTGTTCAGTTGACCAAAAGGCAAGATGTAACTGCTGCTACTACTACGAATACTGCTGCTACTAATGGTACTGCTAATAATAATAGACTATTAGTGCTACTATTGTTCCTACTTCTACACTATTACTATGATACTAGTTTAATTAACGCTATATGTTTGAAGGTGAAAATTTAACAGAATATTGTGGGAAAATTCGAACTAAATGAAAACACATTGTGCGTATGCAGATTGTCTATAGGGTTTATCTCAAGAATGGATTGGGGTATTAAGCTGGAAATTACAAAAAATACTTAAAGGGAAGATCAATTGACAAAAGGTTATATATGTATATCACTACTAACACTAATACCACTGCTACATTTACTAATACTACTACTTCTATTACTAAACTACTCCAAATACTACTTCAAATGCAACAGCTTGTAATGCTTAGAGTATTAAGTTGAAAAGGGCGTCAAAAGAGGGGCAAAAGCGCATATCAACAATATTTTTGGAACGGCTTAACGTGTCAAGGTGAAACTTCCGGGGCATCATAAAAGGCATGTTCAACTGACCAAAAGGCAACATGCACATGCTACTGCCGCTGCGCTGCTACTATTACTACTACTACTACTAATACAACACTAACACTCCAACTACTTCTACTACAACCGAAACTACTGTGATAAAAGTACTATTAATGCCAAGTCTAAGAAGGTAAAATTTGAGGGAATATTAATGCAAATTAGATCTAACAAAAGACACTATGTGCATTTAGATTGTCAAAATAGCGTATCTTGAGAATTGAATAATGTATTGAGTTGGAACTTTCGGCGAATGCTTAAAGGGGAAGATCAATTGACCAAAATACAATATGTACACATTACTGTCATGGTTTTAAAGTATAGACTATAAACGGTACAAAAAGATCGTTGCTTAATTTAGGCGAAGAAGTTAAAGAAGTCAACTTGAGTTTTGCTGAAAAGAGACATCAAATATATTTTTACTTTGTATCTATCATAAAGTCTCCCCAAAAACCTTATAATTTTGTGCCCAAGGGGTATATTATTATCATTGTCTTTGAGAGTTACAAATAAGAATCCAGTTATTTATAAAATTTTCTCCTAAATGAAATATGTATATTTTGGAAAACGGAAGGGTATTACGACAAGTTTTGATGTGTAGTTAATTTGGTTTACGAAAGTTTGTGCTTTTATTGCAATTGTTCTGTTGTATTGCTACAAAGAATTTGGAACTTTATTATTCTCAGTATTTTAGAGGAACTCACCTTTAAAAATCGTTGGAATTAATTTAATATTACCTTTAAAAATCGAAACTGATGGAAATCACGACCATTTTAGATGTGTAGTTAATTTAGTTTACAGAAAGTTGTGTTTTTATTGCAATTGTTCTGTTGTTTTGCTAGAAAGAATTTGGAACTTTTTTATTTTCAGTATTTTAGAGGAAATCACCTTTAAAAATCGTTGAAATTAATCTAAAATCAACTTCAAAAATCGACAAGGATGGATATTACGACCATTTTAGATGTTTGGTTAATTTAGTTTACGGAAATTTGTGTGTTTATTGCAATTGTTCTGTTGTATTGCTACAGAGAATTTGGAACTTTTTTATTTTCAGTATTTTAGAGGAACTCACCTTCAAAAATCGTTGAAATTAATTTAATCTCACCTATAATAATCGAAACTGATGGATATTACGACCGTTTAAGATGTGTAGTTAATTTATTTTACGGAAATTTGTGTTTTTATTGCAATTGTTCTGCTGTATTGCTACAAAGAATTTGGAACTTTTTTTTCAGTATTTTAGAGGAATTCACCATTAAAAATCGTTGGAATTAATTTAAAATCACCTTTAAAAATTAAAACTGATGGATATTACGACCCTTTTAGATGGGTAGTTAATTTAGTTTACGGAAATTTGTGTTTTTATTGCAATTGTTCTGTTGTTTTGCTAGAAAGAATTTGGAACTTTTTTATTTTCAGTATTTTAGAGGAAATCACCTTTAAAAATCGTTGAAATTAATCTAAAATCAACTTCAAAAATCGTCAATGATGAATATTACGACCGTTTTAGATGTGTAGTTAATTTAGTTTCCGGAAATTTGTGTTTTTATTGCAATTGTTCTGTTGTATTGCTACAAAGAATTTGGAACTCACGACCATTTTAGATGTGTAGTTAATTTAGTTTACGGAAATTTGTGTTTTTATTGCAATTGTTCTGTTGTTTTGCTAGAAAGAATTTGGAACTTTTTTATTTTCAGTATTTTAGAGGAAATCACCTTTAAAAATCGTTGAAATTAATCTAAAATCAACTTCAAAAATCGACAAGGATGGATATTACGACCATTTTAGATGTGTGGTTAATTTAGTTTACGGAAATTTGTGTGTTTATTGCAATTGTTCTGTTGTATTGCTACAGAGAATTTGGAACTTTTTTATTTTCAGTATTTTAGAGGAACTCACCTTCAAAAATCGTTGAAATTAATTTAATCTCACCTTTAAAAATAGAAACTGATGGATATTACGACCGTTTTAGATGTGTAGTTAATTTAGTTTATGGAAATTTGTGTTTTTATTGCAATTGTTCTGCTGTATTGCTACAAAGAATTTGGAACTTTTTTTTCAGTATTTTAGAGGAATTCACCATTAAAAATCGTTGGAATTAATTTAAAATCACCTCTAAAAATTAAACTGATGGATATTACGACCCTTTTAGATGTGTAGTTAATTTAGTTTACGGAAATTTGTGTTTTTATTGCAATTGTTCTGTTTTTTTTTGCTAGAAAGAATTTGGAACTTTTTTATTTTCAGTATTTTAGAGGAATTCACCTTTAAAAATCGTTGGAATTAATTTAAAATCACCTTTAAAAATTGAAACTGATGGATATTACGACCCTTTTAGATGTGTAGTTAATTTAGTTTATGGAAATTTGTGTTTTTATTGCAATTGTTCTGCTGTATTGCTACAAAGAATTTGGAACTTTTTTTTCAGTATTTTAGAGGAACTCACCTTTAAAAATCGTTGAACTTAATTTAAAATCACCTATAAAAATCGACAATGATGGATATTACGACCGTTTTAGATGTGTAGTTAATTTAATTTACGGAAAATTTTGTTTTTATTGCAATTGTTCTGTTGTATTTCTACAAAGAATTTGTAACTTTTTTATTTTCAGTATTTTAGAGGAACACACCTTTAAAATTGTTGAATTTAATTTAAACTCACCTTTAAAATTGAAACTGATGGATATTACGACCATTTTAGATGTGTAGTTAATTTATTTTACGGAAACTTGTGTTTTTATTGCAATTGTTCTGCTATATTGCTACAAAGAACTGTGAACTTTTTTATTTTCAGCATTTTAGAGGAACCCGCCTTTAAAAATCTTTGGAATTAATTTAAAATCACCTTTAAAAATCGAAACTGATGGATATTACGACCATTTTAGATGTGTAGTTAATTTAGTTTACGGAAATTTGCCTTTTTATTGCAATTGTTCTGTTGTTTTGCTACAAAGAATTTGGAACTTTTCTATTTTCAGTATTTTAGAGGAACTCACCTTTAAAAATCGTTGAAATTAATTTAAAATCACCTTTAACAATCGAAACTGATGGATAATACAACCATTTTAGATGTGTAGTTAATTTATTTTGCGGGAATTTGTGTTTTTATTGCAATTGTTCTGTTGTATTGCTACAAAGAATTTGGAACTTTTCTATTTTCAGTATTTTAGAGGAACTCACCTTTAAAAATCTTTGGAATTAATTTAAAATCACCTTTAAAAAACGAAACTGATGGAAATCACGACCATTTTAGATGTCTAGTTAATTTAGTTTACGAAAATTTGTGTTTTTATTGCAACTGTTCTGTTGTATTGCTACAAAGAAGTTGGAACTTTTTTATTTTCAGTATTTTAGAGGAACTCACCTTTAAAAATCGTTCAAATTAATTTAAACTCACCTTTAAAAATCGTTTGAATTAATTTAAAATCACCTTTAAAAATCAAAACTGATGGAAATCACGACCATTTTAGATGTGGAGTTAATTTAGTTTACGGAAATTTGTGTTTTTATTGCAATTGTTCTGTTGTATTGCTACAAAGAATTTGGAACTTTTTTTTTCAGTATTTTAGAGGAAGTCACATTTAAAAATCGTTGAAATTATCTTTCCCTACCGTGCTATGATTACTTAAAGTTCAAGCAATATTTTACTTTAATCAAGTTGCAACAAAAGCCAATCATTATTTTCTTTAGTAATTTATGATTTATGGAACACTCTGAAAACCAGTGTGTGATAACACTTCAGAGAATAAAGTAACGGAGACACCAAATATGACATCATAACCCAGAGATGCAATTTTTCAATATATATATATATATATATATATATATATATATATATATATATATATATATATATAATATATATATATATATATATATATATATATATATATATATATATAATATATATATATATATATATATATAATATATATATATATATATATATATATATATATATATATATATATATATATATATATATATATATGCTGAGCTACATCATATAATATATGAATAATTTTTTGGTAAAAAATTGCATTTTGTTTTAATACCGAAAATTTTTATTTTAATGACCGAAAATTTAATACTTTGCACTTAGAAAATAGTTAACCATACTCTTTGATGGGGTGTACAAAGAAATTTGCAAAACGCAGAAAAATGGATTTTAATAGGTGCGCGTAAAGATGCATTCAGAAGAAAATTTGGTCGTCAAAATGTGGTTTCCTTGAATATATTACCGCAATCAAAGTACTTAAATGGGAGTTTAATGTGGGGGGGGGGTAGACAAAACTAGTAGAAATCGTCAGGATTATGCTTGCAAAAAAGATAATATCTGAATTTTTTTGAAAATAGTAAACAACTCAGGACTTGAGTGCATCCTCCAAATAAGCCTCGCCCCCTAACGTACGTGCAAATCTAAGTTATAAGTCTTGAGACCTTACCGTAGTGAATACTAAGAGAAAATATATTCGAGTTTCTTAATATTTTGTGTTTTAGGCGTACGACACTCCAGTTGGAGATCGGGGGACTCAGCTCAGTGGAGGACAGAAACAGCGAATAGCTATTGCCCGTGCTCTCGTCAGGAATCCAAAAATTCTTCTTTTAGATGAAGCAACATCTGCTCTAGACACTGAAAGTGAGAAAATTGTACAAGCCGCTTTAGATCAAGCGAGAGAGGGCCGAACGTGTATCACCATTGCTCACAGACTTTCTACAATTCAAGGAGCTGATTGTATTTATGTATTTGAAGATGGCATCATTAAAGAGAAAGGGAAACATGATGACTTATTAGCCAAAGAGGGGATATACTATGATTTGTATACAACTCAAAGTGGTCAGCTATCGCCATTGTAGTGCATCTTTTTTGCATTAAAATGTTATAATAAAATACCACTAAAATAAAAGATTTAGTTGTTTGTACTGGGATTAAAGACTAGATAGCATAAATGTTGGAATTCTAGGTAAGATCTCATTCATAAAAGTAAAATCTTGTTTAAAAATATAAAAACTGAATTTTTTTTATCAATCTGAGAAAATTCTTCTGTATACGTTACCTTACTGACATCTAGTATCAACTACCCAAATATCAAAGCCATGTCCCGTGAGATGGCAAATTCTCACGTTCGACCACCATATCCGTGGTAGGTTTGGCATGCAGAATGATATCAGAATCAAATCGAATCAAATCAGAATCTTATAAAAGGTGAGTAAATAGTATATTTTAAGGTTAAAAGTAAGCTCAAAACACAAAGCTTAACCCTTTAAGCTTACCCCTTTTTTCTCGGTGAATTTCATTCAAGCAAAAACACTAGAAGTAATACAGAGGAAAAAAAACGAAATGAGGCTAGCATCCAGAAGAAAAGGACAGAAGTTTTTTTCTTTCTTGGTCGACAAAAAGTCAGTCAAATGTCTGTAAATACTCTAAGTGTTCCTAGAGGAACGCTGCAAGACAGTGGAATACTCTTCGACAGTTTCTGGAACTTAGTTTAATTGCCTCCCATCAAGAGCACAAGATAATTATAAAAAAAACTTACTTTAAAACGATAGCCGACATTCAATTTGGCTGTACCCCCTTCGAAACGCATAGACTTACATATATCTTTTCCATTAGATATAAAATAAGATATAAAAGTTCCAGATAACTGGAGATGCAAAGCTAATGCAGAAAGTGGAGAAAAAACTGACGGGTAATGATGCCGTCGTTTTAAGACTCGCCATAAAATTCCGTAAGAACACCAGAAGGTAAAGCTTAGGACAAGCGACTGCTTTCAACTATCTCACTACAGGAGGCTTTATTTGACAACCTGGAGTGAGGCCTACATAAACACTTAGACCACAACTAGTCTGAAATATAGACAAAGCTGTTCTGCCAAACGTCCACGAACCTGTTGAGATCATTGCACGACGAGGACAGGTAGCAAGTAGAGACTATATTTTATTATTTTTTTATTTTATTTATTTATTTTATTTTTTTTTTAAATACAAAATCACTCCGAATCCTGAATATGTCATATTATGGTATATATAACTACTGTTATGTTTTAAGACAGATTCAAATCTGAACTAACTCGATTTTCCCCTCAGAATTCATACTAAGGATTTTGTCTGTAGTTCATTATTTATTTAGTTGGCTCATATTTTGACAGTTCTATATATCAAGTTTTCTTTACCATCCGTAGAATTGGGACACGTAGCAATCTTGAATTAAGAGATTCCAAGGATAATATGGATTAGGATAGAGAGCTAAAACCAATACAAAATTCTTTTAGCACGTTTTATTGATATTAAAATTATGTTGTTATCATTATTGCATTATTACCATTTATGTTTTTATTTTCTATCGTAGTTTTACGAATCGCATTTCCGGTCATCATAACTCAATGAAGCTGTGCTTAAGGCCAATATTATTCATTTTTTCTTAAAATAATTGGGTTTCTGGAAGGACTGCGGGTAATCCGTAAAGTGGATAATCCCGCAAAGAGAGTTTACTTTGGTGGGATCACTTTTCTAGTGAACTCTCTGATGCTACGGTTTTCAGTTTGACGTCCAATTCTATAGGTAGAAAATATCTATGGAGAGAGAGGAGATTTTCTAAGGGGGAGATAGCGGCAGCTAACTTTTAAAATGTTATTGTTGAATTTATATAATAAAAAGCATAGATTTACCAATTTTCTGCATACCAACAATTTTCTGCATACCAACATAGATTTACCAAAATATCTGAATAGGTATACTAGTTGATAGTTTTGCAGAGCTACGCTGCATAAAATTAAATTATTTGCTTAAATATAGCATAATTGAAGGAATTGGAAACTGATTGTTGTGCCATTAATTGGAGTCGTGAACTTACCGAAAACTTAGGTATCCGTCTTGGAACCGAACTGCTGGAGACTGCTTGTTCGATTATATTCTTGGAGTAACCTAGGGAATTTTGGACCGAGAATGACTAATGAGGAAGAGTTAGGCAGATTGTTTACAAAATTCTGGTCATCTGTAAGTCGTTTCGCCCTTGCTTACACTTCTCTCTGAAAACTAAAATTTCTGTAAATACCAAAGTTTATATCAATTGTTTTCCCAAAATTGTTCGTGGCGCTTCCTTGGGTTTCTTTTTTCCGAAAATTTACACAATGAATATTTTTCTCTGCATTTCAAACATTTCTGTTGTACTAAAAAAATAAGAAAGACATTTTTACAAGTAATTTATTTTTTTTTTCAACCTAATTTTCAGCTCGTTGATGAAGTTTTAATGTGCTTATTTCCATTTATTTTTCTGTATATTTGAGCTCTTATTTCTTTAAAATCAAAATAACGCCTGTTTGATTTTATCTACGATTTTTTAGTGAGCTCTGTGGGAATCTAATTGACTAAGGTCTCTTTTTCTTTTCTTACTGTTGATTAAAGCGTAAAACCGGTCTGTTGGATCAAAAACTCTCTGCATCTCTAGTTAGCATAATTCTAACAATAAAGATGTGCTTGACCACTTGAGGTTATTTTTAATTCTGTAAAAAAACAAGAAGAAATACCCTGCGGTCATAGTTTACTTGTTAGCCTATTCTTAATAAAGAGGTATTCGTGCCCCGTGAATTGCTGGCAAAAAATGGTGCTTTCATAAAAATTATTTACCATGATAACTTTGTGGTTAAAGAAATCATCAAAGATAAGCAGGGTCTTACTATCCCTCAAACTCTCTAAGGAGGCTAAATTCCCATTTGTGTTTTGCAAAAATTAAACAGAAAGATCAAGTTGAAGCTTTTGCTTAGCCACTTGATTTTCCTATATAGTTGAAAGTTGAAATTTTAAATTATTAAATTTTATTTTAAATTTTAAATTTATTTCACAAGCGTTTTATTAAAGAACTTTTTACCACAGATCAGTGCTATGTTGCTGCCTTTCAATCCCTCCGAAAGACTAGTGTCATTTCGTTTTTGCTAAAAACTAATAAACGACTTAAATTGCCAACTTTATTGAAGAAATGGATGGTCTCTGTATCAGAAAAAAGAAGAAAAAACTAAAAAATTAAAAGGAAGCAGAGCATTCAGGGAAGTTTAATGGATATTAGACTAATAAAAATAAAACAGATTTTTACAAATATACCGATAGCGAAAAACGAATTCTACGTGTTCACTGCCAAATTATAATACTATAATGAAAAAACACAAAACCGTTTTTTTTTTTTTTTTTTTTTCTTTTTTTTTTTTTTATTCAGTAAAGCCCAGATAACCCTCTAGCTCTTTGGTGGGTCTGTTTAGGTGGCAATACCAGACCCACTAACCTTCATTGCCTTATTTTCTACTTAGGAGGAAATAAGGTTCAATGCTAAACCTGTTTTCAATATTTCAGAATAAGCATAATTGCTATGATTAATTTCGTTTTACTATTTTAGAAATGTACTATTTTGCCTCTATTTTTCCTATTAATTCTATTTTGTTGAAAATTTTAGAAAATCGTTGATGGGGTTGATAGAAACAGCAACCTATCTATGGTTGCGGTAATTTCTGTTTGTTTTAAGTTTGACTTGCAATACAACTTTATGTCTGCTCGTCTTTGTTTAAATGTCGCTCTTTACATTTCTTTGGAAAAAAAAATTCTTGGAAACATGTTTTTTAAATTTATGTTCAGTTTTTAATAAACATAGCATGAAATACATGTAAGTTATAGAACTATTTAAAATGCCATTTTTTTATTAAGAAATTTAAGACTTCTCTGGAAAAAAATTACCTTTATGAACTCCCCTCCCCTTGGGAAAATTACCAGTCTGTTTTCCTTGAATAAATTTCTGTAGGTGCTCCTGCTTTGATATAAGGCCTTTTAATACATTAATTAAAAAAAAAACTTTCCGAAAAATAAGTTTTTCAAAGAAAAGTAAAGGCCATTTTAAACTTAACCTCAGGAGATACAAATACCTGTTAAAATTCAAACTCAAAACGACCAGAAATTACTATTAAAGAATAAATGAAACCCAAAACGAACATAAATTAAATAAATAATCATAGCAAAAAACATACAACAAGTAATAATATAAATGAATAAATAGATCTTAAAGCGAGTAATGCTTAGATTGAATATGAAAATCTAGCTTAAAACGAAAACAAATATTTTGCTATTAAAGTATAAATTAAACTTAAAACGAACAGAAATTAAATAAAAAATCAATGCGAATAAAACATACAATATATATTAATGTATATGAATAAATAAATCTTAAAACGAGTGAAACTTAAATTGAATATGCAAATCCTGTTTGAATCGAATAAAAATAACTACAAACAAGAGTTTGGGTATCGTCTCACTGCAGAAGCCTAAAACCTAATGCGTCATTGGCGCTTTACTGAAAACAACTCTTTCAAATATTTTCACTTTTATAACTTTAAGAAATCAAAAATTAATTAAGATTTTAGGGAACAAATATCAGCATATGTATATTAAATTGACAATGCACATTTTTTTTCAGTAAACTCATTTGATTTTTTTTCAGTAAAGTACAGACTATACTTTACTCTGGCTTTTAGAAAGCATAGGGGTTTTGAACCCTACTCACATTAATTTATGCTCGTTTTGAGTTTGACTCTAATGTTTATTTTAATTTTTGTTCGTTTTGGGTTTCATTTATTTATTGATACTGATTTGGGGTAGTTGTATGCTTGGTAGATTATATGATAGTCCGGGCGCCAGGTGTTGAAAATGTGAACCATACCACGACGGAATGGGGCTGCTACGAGAACTAGCCTACCCACCACCCCCTAAATTGACCATGTGGATTCAAAAATACCAATGGCACTTGCTTGCAAGTGGTGAAACACTCCGAAACTTGACATTTTATTATATTTTGGTGTTTCATGCAAGAAAATACATGTTCCACAAAGTTTGAGGTGCAGTTTTCCGCTCAAATAGAAATGCCTAGAAGCCATAGAATGTTTTCATAACAAACTAACACGATTAGTTAAAAAAAATGGCACAGTTAAAAAAAATGGCAAAACTTTATGAGTCTTGAACAATCTTGGAAAGTATAAACAAAATCAAATTGAATATTAGATATATAATGATATTAATTGTTGAAAGATCAATAAGTTCAAGTTTTTTTTTTCACTGTAATTTTTATTTTCATTTTCAATGCTGTAAGAACAGGAAAATAATAAATATATAATATACGAGTAATTCGTTTTCAGTGAAGCACCAATGACTCAGAAGGCTTTAGGTTTTTACAGTTAAAGAATGGGGCAGTATCCATATTTTGCTTGTAGTGAAACTATATTTGTCTTGACCAATCTTCAAAAGAACTAATAAATTAAACTGAATATTTGATGCATAATGATATTAATTGCTAAAAGCTCATCAGTTCAAAATTTTACTGTAATTTTAATATTTATTTTCAATATTAAGTACAAAAGAAAACATTTGTAATATAATTCGTTTTCAGTAAAGCGCCAATGACGCAGTAGGTTTTAGGCTTCTGCAGTGAGACGATACCCAAACTCTTGTTTGTAGTTATTTTTATTCGATTCAAACTTGATTTGCATATTCAATTTAAGTTTCACTCGTTTTAAGATTTATTTATTCATTTACATTAATATATATTGTATATTTTGTTCACATTGATTTTTTATTTAATTTCTGTTCGTTTTAAGTTTCATTTATACTTTAATAGCAAAATATTTGTTTTCGTTTTAAGCTAGATTTTCATATTCAATCTAAGCATTGCTCGCTTTAAGATCTATTTATTCATTTATATTATTACTTGTTGTATGTATTTTGCTATGATTTTTTATTTAATTTCTGTTCGTTTTGGGTTTTATTTATTCTTTAATAGTAATTTCTGGTCGTTTTGAGTTTGAATTTTAACAGGTATTTGTATCTCCCGAGGTTAAGTTTAAAATGACCTTTACTTTTCTTTGAAAAACTTATTTTTCGGAAAGTTTTTTTTAATTAATTTTTGTTCGTTTTTGATTGCAAAAAGTTTCAAGTTTTTTTTGGCATGGAGGGGGTGCTTACTGTCCGATTATTCTTGACTTTAAAAAACGGATCTAGAACTTTCAATTTAAATCGAATGAGGCTTTTATCAAAGTCTATACGATTACCTCTTTGATAAAAACCTTATATATGAACAATAGACAGCTTGCATAACTTGTGGACAGCGATTGACAACAATGAATGGATTGAAAAAATAGCTCCAATAAGGGGGTTGAGACCATTTCACTTGCTGACACAAAGAGATCACGGCTGTTTGGAATTGACCTTAATAGGAATTTGTGTGCCAAAGCAATTTTGCATCTATCACAGAGTATGTATTTTAACCTTATAATTGGATAATTATAATAGATTTTCTATGTGCTCTTCCCATACAAAACCACTTCCCATAAGTTATAAACCGCCCTTAATAAGTTATACCACAGGGCATAACTTACAACGCCTACCCCTGGGCCCTGGTGGGCTGTGTCGACACCGGAGTTTTTGTTATCAGAACTTTGAACTATTTTAACAAAATGTCTATCTCAAAATTTTTATCTGATTCATTGAGGGCTTGGAGGAGGGAGAGGGGCTAGTTGCCCTTCAATCTCTCTTGACTCTTAAAAAGTGAACAAGAACTTTCAATTTCCAATCAAACGAGCCCTCTCTAAAGTTTATACGAGCATCCTTCCATAAGAAATAATATGAAGGATTTGAAGAATCCTTAAATTACAACCTTTGCCCTGAGGGCTTTGGGGGAGTTGTAATCCTCAAAGACCTAATTTCCAGAACTTAAAACTACGTTTAATAAAATGGCTGTCTTAAAATTTTGATTGGATGTGTTTGGAGAAAAGGTGGGCGTGAGAGGGGGGGGGGTTAGTTGCCCTCAAATCAGTTTCGACTATTACAAAGGGCACTAGCCCTCGGAATTTCCAATCGAATGAGCCTTTTTTGAAGTTTTTACGACACCACCTTATATGCCCCAATGGCATAACTTAAAACCCTTGCCGAGGGTTTTGGGGGAGTATCCTCCTCAAAAACATATTTTCTATCTGGAATTCAGCTACACTGAACAAAATGGCTATCTCAAAATTTTGATTGGATGTGTTTGGGGGAATGATGGGCGTAGGGGGGGGGCTAAAGGGCACTAGCCCTTTAAATTTCTAATTGAATGTGCCTGTTTTGAAGTTTCTACGACAACACCTTCTATAAAAACCTTATATGCCCCCAGGGAATAACTTAAAACTCTTGCCGAGGGTTGTGGGTGAGTGTCCTCCTCAAAAACATATTTTCTATCTGGAATTCAGCTACACTGAACAAAATGGCTATCTCAAAAGTTTGATTGGATGTGTTTGGGGAAATGATGGGCGTAGGGGGGGGGGGTCATTTGCCCTCCAATCACTTTTGACTATTAAAAAGGGCACTATCCCTTTGAATTTCCAATTGAATGAACCTTTTTTGAAGTTTCTACGACAACACCTTCTATAAAAACTTTAAATGCCCCCAGGGCATATCTTAAAACCCTTGCCCTGAAGGTTCTGGGGGAGTGTCCTCCTCAAAAACATATTTTCTATCTGGAAATCAGCTAGACTGAACAAAATGGCTATCTCAAAAGTTTGATTGGATGTGTTTGGGGAAATGATGGGTGTAGAGGGGGGGGGGCTAGCTGCCCTCCAATCACTTTCGACCATTAAAAAGGGCACTAGCCCTTTAATTTCCAATCGAATGAGCCTGTTTTGAAGTTTCTACGACAACGCCTTCTATAAAAACCTTATATGCCCCCAGGGCATAACTGAAAACCCTTGCCCTGAGGGTTTTGGGGAAGTGTCCTCCTCAAAAATATATTTTCTATCTGGAAATCAACTACGCTGAAAAAAATGGATATTTGAAAGTTTTGATTGGATGTGTTTGGGGAAATGATGGGCGTGGGGGGGGGAAGGGGGCTAGTTACACTCCAATCACTTTCGACTATTGAAAAGGGCACTAGCCCTTTAATTTCCAGTCGAATGAGCATGTTTTGAAGTTTCTACGACAACGCCTTCTGTAAAAACCTTATATGTCCCCGGGACATAACTTAAAACCCTTGCCCTGAGGGTTTTGGGGGAGTATCCTCCTCAAAAATATATTTTTAATCTGGGAATCAACTACGCTGAACAAAATGGCTATCTCAAAATTTTGATTGGATGTGTTTGGGGGAATGATGGGGGTGGGGGGGGGGGCTAGTTGCCCTCCAGTCATTTTGGACTATTAAACAGGGCAATAGCCCTTTAATTTCCAATCGAATGAGCCTGTTTTGAAGTTTCTACGACAATGCCTTCTATAAAAACCTTATATGCCCCCTGGGCATAACTTAAAACCCTTGCCCTGAGGGTTGTGGGGGAGTGTCCACCTCAAAAATATATTTTCTATCTGGAAATCAACTACGCTCAACAAAATGGCTATCTGAAAGTTTTGATTGAATGTGTTTGGGGAAATGATGGGCGTGGGGGGAGGGGGGTTGGTACACTCCAATCACGTTCGACTATTAAAAAGGGTACTAGCTCTTTAATTTCCAATTGAATGAGCCTGTTTTGAAGTTTCTACGACAACGCCTTCTATAAAAACCTTATACGCCCCCAGGGCATAACTAAAAACCCTTGCCCTGAGGGTTGGGGGGGGGGCATCCTCCTCAAAAATATATTTTCTATCTGGACTCAACTACGATGAACAAAATGGTTATCTCAAAATTTTGATTGGATGTGCTTGGGGAAATGATGGGCGTGGGGGGGGGAGGGGGCTAGTTACACTCCAATCACTTTCGACTATTTAAAAGGGCACTAGCTCTTTAATTTCCAATTGAATGAGCCTGTTTTGAAGTTTCTACGACAACGCCTTCTATAGAAACCTTATATGCCCCCAGGGCATAACTTAAAACCCTTGCCCTGAGGGTGGTGGGAGGGTATCCTCCTCAAAAATACATTTTCTATCTGAAAATCAACTACGCTGAACAAAATGGCTATCTCAAAATTTGGATTGGATGTGTTTGGGGGAATGATGGGCGTGGGGGAGGTTAGTTGCCCTCCAATCATTTTCGACTATCAAAATGGGCACTAGAACTCTCGATTTCCTATCGAATGAGCCCCCTTTGAAGCTTCTACAACAACCCCTTCGATATGAAGTGCCTCTGGGAAAAAAATAATAATAAATAATAATAATAAAACATTGGAGCCGTATGGCCCTTACTATAGGCAACGCTACAGCGTTGCCTCTGATACTTATTAAAATATGTTTAAACGTATGAGATACGTACTGCTGTGGAGATGAATCTAGGCTATATACCATCTGAGGCAGAGCTATCATCGGAGTGGGCAGATCTAGTGTCGCGTGCTCGACGGCCAGGGGCTCCATTGGATCAGCTTCATATATCGGCCCTATCTCATATTCTAAGAAGACCAATAATTATATACGGAGCTACCTGTGTCAAAAGTCATGTGGGTGACTTGATTATGCCCGGTTTCAAGGTGAGTACTCAAAGTAACTTTTTATTGACACGTTGATATTAGGAATGCGACAAAGAGAACTTTTTTAAAATCATTGGTATTAGTTGATACCTTTTTACGGGAAATTGAGATTGTAATATCTTGAAAAACATAATGTGTTTAGCAGTTGGGATGCCTTTTTGTTTTTAGTTAGCCGCGAACTGCTAATTGGTTTGAAGGAGTACCCAAACAAATATGGAAAACTATGGGCTTTAAAAGCACATTTGTGAAGTAGTTGATCTTCTTTCCTTCTTGGGAACAGCTGTTATCCCGGTAAAGATAAGAACTAGGTGTAACTGTGGTACAGAAGGAAGATATAGGATGTAAATTCACTACTTTTGGCTTGCAGAACATGTGTTTCAAATCTTTGGTATATTAATGTAACTTTTTTGCTTTGTTCAAACTCCATTATACTTTTTTTTTGCAAAATAGAGTTGTTTTGTATATAAAGTAGATAGTATCCATATTCTATTTCAATTCAGTTTTATATGTATATGCAAGAAAACAATTGTAACCAACTTAAGATCACAGAAAATAATTGAAAGAGAGACAGGGGGGAGGGAGGGAGGGAGGGAAAGGGGAAGCGTAAAATGATTGGTCAAGATGGGGCAGTGGTGGACGTTTTACACTGTTATCAGTATCTTATCGTATTTGTAATGAAGAGATAGTGGTTTGTGCTAAAAATTAAGTATCAATTTCAGCCCCATTGACTCCATGATGTCTTGTAAGCTGATGGGCCCAGCCCATGTTTTCCAAAATTCTGGTAGAACTTTATTAACCCCCGGAGATTTTCTTTTTAATATGTAAGAAACATCGATGTCTGACAATCTTGCATCGTCTTTAGGTATATATCTACCTGTGTTGTGGGAGCCAAATTTTTACTGGAAAGTTCCCATTGCTCTGGGGTATACCCGTGGTCATTTCTCTGCACTAGTACCGGTTGAACCTGACAACCTACCAAGTGGAGAAATTCGTCAAGATGGCGGTCAAAAGTCTTCATATTTGCCCCTCATCACCAATGAGGCTCAACTTCTTCCTATTCATTTTCTAACTGTCAGGTTGTCATTCAGCTTTTAATATTTTACAATAATCATCGACATTAGTTTGCTCGTAGCGTTTAGACGGCTCAGAAATGGCATGAACCGTGAACAAAGTAAAAACAAGCCAAATTTTATGCTTTTAAGGGTAAACACCCACAATTAATAGCTCTATTATAATTGTAACCTTTGAAAACTATTTGGTACAGTCCTGTGCTCGTCTTAAGCTCTGTTCTTAGTATTTTCTTTGACAAAACCTGCCTATATTGGATCGAGGGTGTTTTGTGACGTGGAAATATCTAACTTTCATTTTGAATTGACGCAAAATTCTACCACGTGTGGCACACTTTTCTGCGTGCGGTGCTCGCCACAGGATGTTCACAATATATGAAATGGCTTTTGCAGCATAATGTAAGAACTAATTGCAGCGTTGATCTATCATTTGGTAATACCCTAGCAGAGTGGTCTGCAAAGTGCGACTCTAGAGCCACACGTGGCTCTTTGCTCCCTTAAGTGCGGATCTGGCACAAATACCCACGGAAGGCAGAATAATATTTTCATTAAAAAAAGTGGGTAGGAAAAAATTGCATCTTATTTCGACAAATAAAAACTCTTCTATAAATCTAGAACATATATAATTTTGTTTAAGTAAAAGATTTTAAGAACAAAGCAGATATTTTGAAAAGAACTAAAGAGTTACCATTGTCTTTCAAAACCATTAAAATTTGCTCGAACATAACTAAACAGCACATGGAAGATCTGAAACTGGTTTTGCCTTTATCAATAGCAGTTGACAAGTCTTGTGACATAAATGACACAGTATAAGTTCCACTTTTTGTAAAATTTATATCTCATTCAGGCCCCAAAGAAGAATTTTTGAGATTATTACCACTCAAAGGTCAGACACATGAGAAGACATTGTAAGTGCTGTAGCTGGGTGTATGGATAAACATCATATTCCCCTCAATAAAATTTCGCTGATTTCAACAGATGGGGCCAAAAGTATGACCGGCGTAAGAAAAAGAGTTTGTTGCTATTTTGAAAGAAAAGATAAATTACGAAATACTTGTTTATCATTCATGAAGAAGTGCTTCGTGAGTAAACATTCCCGGAAGAAATTGATAAATTCATGGAATTAGTGGTTACAATTATCAACTCAATTTAGCTAAAGCTCTTAATCACAGCCAATTCAAAGATTTTTTTATTTGAAATGGAGAGTGAGTACACTGATCTTCTGCTTAATAACAAGGTGGGTTATTAAGCGGTGACGATTCAAAACGTTTTGCGTCTCTTTTTCCAGAAATTAGTGCATGTCTCCTTGAGGAGGGCGTTCAATATCCAGAACTAATAAACGATTAGTAGATCCAAAATATTTTTCTCGTGGTAAACGTTACGCATCATCTGAATTTTTTCCATGTTAAAAGAACCGATAACATTTGAAAAATATCCATTTTGCTCAGAATATTGAGAGGGAAACATTGTTTCACTTTCCGAGCCTGCTGAAGTATCACCAATAAATTAATTCCTCTATTGATAAACAACATTTTAAAATATTAATTTCAATTATGAGGGAAGCTTTTGTCAGCAGGTTTCAGAAATTTAAAACAACAGAACAACTTTAGCATTTTTCAAAAATCCTCTTAATGCTTCAATAACCGAGTTGAAATTTTCTTCTTTTGAAATTGACATTGGTGGCTTTGAAATACAGTTGCTGGATTTAAAAAACAGTGAGATATGGCACTCTAGATTTGAATTTCTTTGTGTTGAATTGGAAAAAGTGGACAAGAAAATATGTGATCTCAGTTAAAAACACAAATGGTGTCCTTTGAATGACTTGGAGAGGGAATACATGAGCAGTTTCAACACTTGGAATAGTATTCCTGATTCCTACGATCGGCTGAAATAGCTTCCGTTTGCTGTTCTTTCGCTTTTCGGCTCTGGTTATATATCTGAAAAATCTTTTTCAAGCATGAACATTGTCAAGATCAAACTGAGAAGTTGTCTTATTCATGAGAATTTCGAGTCATGCTAAAATTGAAAGCAACAAGATACAAACCCGACTGACTCAAACTTTTGGAGGTGGTGCAAGTATATTCTTCACATTAATAAATATTTATTAAGTATAAAATCTAGTTTTATTTACTACTTATTTAGTGCAAAAATGTTTACTAAACAAGCAGATTTGGCTCCAAATTCTCTAAATATTGTTATATCTTCCTATTTGGCTCTTTGGCTAATACGTTTGCCGACCATTGCCCTAGCTTTACAAATCATTAATGTTTGTTTTCAGCTATTTCATTATTACTTTTACTAAATGTATATTTTAGGTCCTTAGCGTCATTTGCTGCAATAACAGTATTTGCAGTGTACACATAGTGCCTTCTGGCAAGTTCTAAATCTGCAACAATTTACCCTTAAAGGTCTGACCTAATAGAGTAAGCCATTCCGGATATATTGCTTTGTCAGGTTTCCGAAAATCTACATGCTGATATTTCGTTTTGATTTAATTCAGCATTTACCTAAACGTTCCTCAAAAACTTCACGTTCATACCCATAGCTTGTGCAGTAGCAATAGTTGTAGTAACAACAGGACCGTCAGTTGTGGGGCGGGGGAGGGGGTGCCCCCACTGTTCTTGGGTACTCGGTAAAAAAAATAAGTCGGCGAAACTTTTTGAGAACGTAACCCATATTGTTTGTTCAGTTAAATAAATACGACGAAAATACTGACATATCATCTACAGATATCTCGAACAATACAAAGATATAGAGATATAATAGATATACAAATATCTCTTAAGAACCATTCGCGAAAAAAGCACTACAGTTCAATGCCCAGACTTGCAGTATCATCACCGAAAACCTGCAGGTCCTTGTGATATGCGTTTTTCACGAAATGAAGGTTGTATGTGACACTTTTCAACAGACGGTTTTCTGTGTAGTGTTTTGTCCGTTTATCAATCTGAGTATAGTGTTTCTTCATTTTTTTTCTGTAGTGTTTTATAAGTTTTATTAAAAATAGTGTTTTATCTGTACTTATGAGTTTATCAGTTAAAAGTATAAAAACCATAGTAATCAGTTTATAATCTAGAGTATGAGTTTATAGTTAAAATTATCATTTTTATCTGTAGTGCTTTATCAGTTTATCAGAAACTTTTCTTTTAACTTAAGCCCCACCACAATTCGAAAAGGTCATCTGTTGCAGCTGATAACCAATATTGTTCACTGCCTTCAATAAGTCCCATTTCAACATTTCACTTGTTGCTTCCCAAATACAAGATTTCAAGGTTACTGCTAATGACTTTGGCTTGGTGAGGAGAAAAGTGCCTTGTAGGTATTTGAAGCGCTTGACAACTGGCATAATTTGTCGTTTCGGTATACTCTAATGCTCAATATTCAGTTTCCTTGATGTTTTTGAGTATCTCTTAACAGAAATCCGAGTATAGTCATAAGCATCGTTTGGGGGTAAGGTGAAGAGGATGGGTATCTGTATCTCATTGAATTTGGAAAAATATAAATTATTAATTAACTTAGAAACTGTTGCTCGTTGTTAGTTACAACTGCGCTTTCTTGTTTTTCAATATAAAAAAACGTAAAAATAAAGAATAGTCTCTATTTATGATACCACACCTTCTTATTATTGTTGCTTTTCCATCTATTTCTTATAACCAACTACAAATAAAGAATCGGTATAAATTTACTATGGATTATTACTGAAATTAGTCACACTTCATGCAACGTCAGCGTTACATTCGTAATGTTTGATTCTGTATCAGCTTGCTCTGCAGGAAATATCTGCTGAAAGTAAGATAGGATGAATTTGAATAATATAAGTACATTTTTTCATATTTAGATAATTTCTATGAACATATTAGGGTAGTGGTTTTACCAATTCATGTAGTAAATTACACAATATTTTGAAACGAACATTGTGCTAATTTTTGATAAAAAACAGTCGGTAGAAATGGCAAGCCAGTCGGTTGAATCCCTCACTCCCCTCCCCCAACATCCAGGCTATTAACAACCCAGAGTAGCAATACTAGCATTAGTAGCAGTATGTGCACATCAGCTTTGGTTTTTTCAACACACCCTTCACCACACACTTAAAGTTTCAATTTAATACTATCAACTGATCCTGAAAAAAATCTGATACGTGCTCTTGGCAACATTTGGGGCAAAGTGTGTCTTGATTAAGTTCAATACAGTTATAATATTTTCCTAATGTATAGCTTTAATACCTTCAGCCTTAGTAGCAGTAGTAGTAGTACCAGATGTAATAATAGTTGCTGAAGGAGTAACAACAGTTGGACCAATAGCATTAGCATTAATTTTAGTGGCAGTAGTAGTTGTAAAACCAAAATAATAGCACCAGTAGTAGTAGGAGTATTAGTATTAGTACAAGTTAGAGCAGTAGCATAATGATGTAAATTTTGTATTTTTATTAATTCAGCGTCCCCGGCAACAAGCCCTGTCAATTTCAACTTCATACACCAAACTGTGTATTCTCTACACGTCAGAGAATACACAAGAGGGGAGTAATGTTAGTGTCCGATAATCCCAATTTTCTTATTTGTAAGATTTAATAAATTCCAAGCAAGTCCCAAGGATCACTAAAAAGGCATGGAAAAGGGAAGCACAAAAGCTCTCCTAACGTTGACTTCTTGGTTAGGGTTTTTTATAACCAAGTACTAATAAGTATAAGCAGTAATAGTTTCAGAAAAGCAGCAGTATTATTAACAGTAGTAGCATTAAATATTGTCTTTTGTTCCGTTGAACATACCCCAAATGATACCCCAGAAGTTTCACCTTTATACAGTGTGTCGTTCTAGAAATTTTATAGATGTGCCACTTTACTTCCTTTTGACGCCATTTTCATCTTAATACTCTTTGCCCTACAAGTAGTTGAAGTAGTTGTTGGAGTAGTTTAGTAGAAAAAGCAGTAAAAGCAGCAGCGTTAGCTTTTTGAAGAATCCTCTGAAAGCTCCAACTTAACACCCACATCTATTCTTGAATACTCTCTTCTGACCATCTGTAGGCAGAGAGTTTGTTTTTATTTAGGGGAAATTTCCATCAAAATTCTGTCAAATTCTCACCTTCATACTTAACCTAATGGTACTATTATCATAGTAGTAATGGTTATAGTAAAAGCAGTAGCAGACTGTTGTATCAAAGGCAATGCTGTAGCGTTGCATATGGTAAAGGCCATACGGCACAAATGTTTTATTATTTATCATTTTTTTTCCCAGAGGCACTTCTTATGGAAGAGGTCGTCGTAGAAACTTCAAAGGGGGCTCATTTGATTGGAAATCGAGAGTTCTAGTGATCTTTTTGATAGTCAAAAATTATTGGAGGCCAACTAGCTCCCCTCACGCCCATCATTCCCCCAAACACACCCAATCAAAATTTTGAAATAGCCATTTTGTTCAGCGTAGCTGATTTCCAGATAGAAAATATAATTTTGAGGAGGACACTCCACCACAACCCTCAGGGCAAGAGTTTTTGGTTATGCCCTGGGGGCATATAAGGTTTCTATAGATGGCATTGTCGTAGAAACTTCAAAAAAGGCTTATTTGATTAGAAACTCGAAGGCCTAGTGCCCTTCCTAATAGACAAAAGTGATTGTAGGTCAACTAGCCCCCCCCCCACGCCCATCATTCCCCCAAACGCATCCAATCAAAATTTTAGTTAGCCATTTTGTGCAGTGTAGGTGATATCCAGGTATAAAATATGTTTTTGAGGAGGAAACTCCCCCACAACCCTTAGGGCAAGGGTTTTAAGTTATGTCCTGGGGGCATATATGGTTTTTATAGAAGGTGTTGTCTTAGAAACTTCAAATAATGCTCATTCGATTGGAAATTCAAACTACTAGTGCACAATAGTCGAAAGTGATTGGATGGCAACTAGCCCCCCCACGACCATCCTTCTCCCAAAACCATCCAATCAAATTTTGAGATAGCCATTTTGTCAAGCGTAGTATATTTTCCGATAGAAAATATGTTTTTGAGGAGGAAACTCCCCCACAACCCTCAAGGCAAGGGTTTTAAATTATACCCTGTGGGGATATAAGGTTTTTATAGAAGGCGGTGTCGTAGAAACTTCAAAGAAGGCTCATTCGATTGGAAATTCATTCAAATGGGCTAGTGCCCATTTCAATAGTCAAAAGTGATTTGAGGGCAACTAATCCCCCTTTCACGTTTACCCTTTCCCTAAAAACATTTAATCAAGATTTTGAGACCGTCATTTTATTAAGCGTAGTTTTAAGTTCAGGAAATTAGGTCTTTGAGGATGGCAACTCCCTCAAATTATGCCCTGGGGGCATATAAGGTTTTGTATAGACTGCATTGTCTTATAAACTTCAGAGAGGGCTCATTTAATTGGGAATCGAAAGTTCTAGTTCACTTTGTAAGCGTCAAAAGATATTGGAGGGTAACCAGCTCCCCCCCCTCTTAAACCCTATTTACCCAAATGCATCCAATAACAATTTTATGATAGCAATTTTGTTAAAAATAGAATGAAGACTATATAACAAAAATTCCGGTGTTGACACAACCCACCAGGGCCCGAGGGCAGGCGTTATAAGTTATGCCCTAGGGGCATATATGGGTCTTATGAAAGGGATGCTCGTACTAACTTCAAAGAGGTATCATTTGATTGGAAATTGAAAGTTCTAGTTAACTTTTTAAAAGTGATTGGAGTCAAAAGAGATTGGAGGGGACCTAGCCCCTCCATGCCTTTTTTTTCCTCAAACCCATCCAATAAGAAGTTTGAGACTGCTTTTTTTAAATAGTTCAAAGACCATATAACAAAAACTCAGGGGTCAACACAGCCCCCCAGGGCCTGAGGACGGGTGTTGTAAGTTATGCCAATGGGGAATATATGGTTCTTATTGAAGGGATACTCGTAAAAAATTCAGAGATGGCTCATTTGACTGGAAATTCAAACATCTAGTTAAGTTTCTTTGAGTCAAAAGATATTGGAGGGGAACTAGGCTCCACGCCCCTTTTCCCCAAATGCATCCAATAAAAATTTTGAGAAGGGTCATTAATTCAAAAGCTTTTCAAAAGTCAGATAAAAAACTCAGGGGGCGTCAGAACCCCCAGGGCCTGGGGGCAGGCGTTGTAAGTTATAAAATTTGTATAGACAACATTGTCGTATAAGCTTCAGAGAGGGCCATTTGATGGGATATTGAAATCCAGTCCTTTTTAAGAGTCAAAAGTGATCAGAGGGCAGTTGGCCCCCAAGCCCTTTTCTCCGCAATACATCTGATAAAAAATATGAGGTAGCCATTTTGTTAAAAAATAGTTCAAAGATCATGTAACAAAACTGCTTTATGTTTATTCATTTCGTTAAAAAAAGTTCAAATGTCAGATAAGAAAAACTCCTGTGTAGACACAGCCCCCCCCCCTCAGGGCCGGGGCAGGTGTTGTAAGTATACTCTGGGAGCATATATGGTTCTTATGGAAGGTATACTCGTATAAACTTCAGAGAGGGTTCAATTGAATGGAAACAAAAAATTATAGTTCATTTTCTCAGAGTGAAAAAGGTTGGAGGGCAACTAGCCCTCCCGCCCTCCGCGCCTTTTGGGCGTATCAGATGGATAAACCCATCCGATAAGAAATTTCAGGTAACCATTTAGTTAAAAATAGTTCAACCATCAGATATTGAAACTCCAGGGTCAACACATTCTCCCAGGGTCGAGGGAAAGAGGTTGTAAGTTATACTCTGGGGATTTGTATGGTTTTTATAGAAGGAATACTCGTATAAACTTCAGAGAGGACTCATTTGATTGAAAATAGAAAGTTCTAGTTCACGTTTAAAGATTCAAAAGAGACCGAAGCTTAATCTAGCCACTGCATGCCCTTTTTCCCTGAACCCATCCGATAAAAAGTTTGAGATAGCAACTTTGTTAAAAATAGTTCAAACATCAGATAATAAGAAACTCCGAGGTTGACACAAACACATTTTTTCACTTTTATATTGTTACTTTAATATCAGTTTTGATACTTTGATGAATTTTTGATTATTTTTTTTAAGTTTGATTTTGAAATGAGGAGTTTTTAAAACTTGAAATTTTTTGCAATCAAAAACGAAAAAATTAATTAAAAAAATTTTCCTAAAAAAAAATTTTCTGAGAAAAGAAAAGACCATTTTAAACTTAAGCTCGGCAGATGCAAATACCTTTTAAAATTCAAAGTCAAAACGACCAAAAATTACTATTAAAGCATAAATGAAACCCAAAAAGAACAAAAATTAAATAAACAATCATAGCAAAAACATAAAACAAGTAATGATATAAATGAATAAATAGATATTAAAGCGAGTAATGCTTAAGTTGAATATGAAGATCAAGCTTTAGACGAAAAAAATCTTTTCCTACTGAAGTACAAGTGAAACTTAAAACGAACAGAAATTAAATAAACAATCAATGCAAACAAACATACAATAGATATCAATGTAAATTAATAAATAAATATTAAAACAAGTGAAACGTGAATTAAATATGCAAATTAAGCTTGAAATAAACAAAAATCACCACAAACAAGAGTTTGGGTATGACCTCCTTCTTTCACTATAAAAGTCTAAAACCTACTGCGTCATTGGCACTTTACTGAAAATTATATGTGTCTTGAACAGTCCTGGAAAGTATTAACAACATCAAATTGAATATTTAATGCATAATGATATTAATTGTTGAAAGATTCATCAGTTAAAGAATTAATTTCGCTGTAAATATATTTTTGTTTTCAATGCTGTAAGAACTGGAAAAGAAAGTATTTGTAATATAATCCGTTTTCAGTTAAGCGCCAATGACGCAGTAGGCTTTTGGTTTTTATCTACAATTATGAAAGGAGGCACTATCCAATCACTTGTTTGTAGGGAAACTATATTCGTCTTTAACAACTTTAAAAACAGTTAATAAATTAAACTGAATATTTGCTGTATAATGATATTAATTGCTGAAAGCTCATCAGTTCAAAATGTTACTATAATTTTAATGTTTGTTTTCAGAGATAATTACAAAAGAAAATTTTTATCACAAAATTGGTTTTCAGTAAAGCGCCAATGACGCAGTAGGTTTTAGACTTTTAGAGTGAGAGAAGGAGGTTATACCCAAACTCTTGTTTGTGGCGATTTTTGTTTTTTTCAAGCTTAATTTGCATATTAAATTTAAGTTTCTCTCGTTTTAAGATTTATTTATTAATTTACATTGATATCTATTGGATGTTTGTTTGCATTGATTGTTTATTTAATTTCTGTTCGTTTTAAGTTTCATTTGTGCTTCAATAGAAAATATTTTTTTGTCTTAAGCTTGATTTTCACATTTAATCTAAGCATTACTAGCTTTAAGATCTATTTATTCATTTACATCATTACTTCTTCTGTGTTTTCGCTATGATTGTTTATTTAATTTCTGTTCGTTTTGGGTTTCATTTATGCTGTAATAGTAATTTCTGGTTGTTTTGAGTTTGAAATTTAAAGGGGATTTGTATCTGCTGAGCAAGTTTAAAATGGCCATTACTTTTCTTTCAACTTATTTTTCAGAAAAGTTTTTTTTAATTAATTACTAGTAGTAGGAAAATAATTAGCAGCAGGATTAACAGCAGTAGTAGTAGCTGCATGTTGACTTTTTAGTCATTTGCTTAAATCTTTTATCATTTCCTGAAAATTCCAAATTATTATTCTCAGACATTTTTGAGTTACACCCTTTTGAAAACCCGTATACACATAGTGTGTTTTGATTTAGTTTAACCCCCCTCAACAACCATAGGCAGCGCAAATACTCTGCCTAAGTAAAAAAAACGATTTTGGCACAATGTATTGTTTTTTTTTTCTTTAGACCACAGAACATCGTATCGAAGGAGGGCTCGAAAAGGGCTCATTTGATTGGAAATTCAAGTGGCTTGTGCCCTTTTTAATAGTCGAAAGTTATTGGAAGAAAACTAACACCTCCTCCAAACCCACTTTTTCCTCAAACACACCCAGTAAAAAATTTTGAAACAGCTATTTTGTTCAGCGTAGTTGATTTCCAGATATAAATTGTTTTCAAGAAGGACAATCCCGCTAAGTCCTCAGGGCCAGGGTTTTAAGTTATGCCCTGGGGGCTTTTAAGCTTTTTATAGAAAGTGTTGTCATAGAAACTTCAAAAAATACTCATTCGATTGAAAATTCGAAGGTCTAGTGCCCTTTTTAATAGTCAAAAGTGATTGGATGGTAACTTACCCCCTCTCGGGCCCACCTTTCCCCCCAAACACATCCAATCAAAATTTTTTATAGCCATTTTGTTCACCATAGTTCAAAATTCTTCAAATTAGGTTTTCGAGAATGACAACCCCCCTCCCCACAGAGCCCTCAGGGCAAAGGTTGTAAGTTATTCCTTGGGGGCATACAAGGTTTTTATATAAAGTTTTGTCGTAGAAAATTCAGAAAGCGCTCGTTTGATTGGAAATTGAAACGACTAGTACCCTTTTTAATAGTTGAAAGTGATTTGAAGGCAACTAACACCCCTTCCACGCCCACCATTTATCCAAACACATCAAATCAAAATTTTGGGATAGCCATTTTGTTCAAAGTAGTTGAAAGGTCCAAAAATTATATCTTTGAGGATGACATTCCCCCCAGAGCCCTTAAGGTAAGGGTTTTAAGTTATGCCCTGGGTTTTATGTTCAGGTTTGGGTTCTGGTTTATGAGGGTTTTATTGAAAGTTTTGTCGTAGAAACTTGAAAAATGGCTCATTCGACTGTAAAATTCAGAGGGCTAGTGCCCTTTTTACTAGTCGAAATTGATTTGAGGGCAACTAATCCCCTCTTAGTCTCACCTTTTCCGCAAAAACATCCAATAAAAAATTTTAAATAGCCTTATTGTTCAACGTAGTGAAAGTTTCAGAAATTAGATCTTTGAGGATGAAATTAGTTCTTTGAGGATGATAGCCCCTCAGAGCCCTTGAGGCATGGGTTGTTAGTTATGCCCTGGGGGAATGTAAGGTTTGTATAGATAGTGATGTTGTAGAAATTTTAATAGTCAAAAGCTATTAAAGTTTCAGAAATTAGATCTTTGAGGATGATAGCCCCTCAGAGCCCTTGAGGCAAGGGTTGTTAGTTATGCCCTGGGGGAATGTAAGGTTTGTATAGATAGTGATGTTGTAGAAATTTCAAAAAGGGCCAATCGGTTGGAAATTAGAAGGGTTTGTGCCCTTTTTAATAGTCAAAAGCTATTGAACGATAACTAACACCACTCTAACACCCACCATTTTCCCAAACCTATTCAATCAAAATTTTGAGATAGCAATTTTGTTCGACGTATTTAAGAAGTCCGGAAATTATATTTTGAGGAGGACACTCCCCCACAGCCCTCAGGGCAAGGGTTACAAGTTATGCCCTGGAAACATAGAAGGTTTATTTTATAGAAAACGTTGTCTTGGAAATTGAAACGGCTAGTGCCCTTCTTAATAGTCGAAAGTGATTGGAGGGCAAGTAACCCTCCTCACACGCCAATCATCTCCCCAAATATTTAAAAATTTTGAGATAGCAATTTTCTTAAGCTGAGTATAAAGTTCTGGAAATTAGGTCTCTTAGGATGACAACCTCCCTTCCCTAACCCTCAGGGCAAGACTTTAAGTTGTGCTCTAGGGGTATATGAGGTATTTATAGAAAGCTGTGTCGTAGAAAATCAAAAAAGGCTAATTTGATTGGAAATTCAAAATGCTAGTGTCGTTTTTAATAGTCAAAAGTGATTGGAAGGGTCGACATTTTCATAGTAAAGATCGATGTGGCTGCAATGCTTTTTTTTTCTTTTTTTTTTTTTTTTTTTAGACCAGGGTACTTCGTATCGAGGGAGTTGTCGTAGGAACTTCAAAATAGGCTCATTCGACTAAAAGTAG
Organism: Artemia sinica; assembly: GCA_027921565.1. Classification (NCBI taxonomy): domain Eukaryota; kingdom Metazoa; phylum Arthropoda; class Branchiopoda; order Anostraca; family Artemiidae; genus Artemia; species Artemia sinica. The sequence goes on along the minus strand of CM051270.1, from coordinate 7,481,250 downwards.
AAAGGGATAATACCCTTTTTATAGTAAAATGTGACTGGAGGGCAAAAATTCCCCCTCCCACACCTACCTTCCCATTTCCCTATTATAATTAAAAACTAAAGGTTGTCTTTAGCTTTAACTAAAATGCACTGTGTTAATTCTAATTCCCAATAAGGCATCTCAGAGCTATCAAAGAAAATAAACAGATTTCTTACAAATGGTATCAAGTTTTCTATTTCAGGTTAACTAGAAAAGGTATGGAACTAAACTAAACACTACTATTTACGTCCAGATTTTTAAAAGGTGTATGTTGTTAAAGATTGCTGAAAATTTTATTCTAGCTTACAAATAGCAGGGCAAACTATAAAGTCTTAAAAAAAAACAAAAATATTCAAAATATTATTTTCTTTTCAGAGGCAACGCTTCTGCGTTGCCTATAGTAAAGGCCATACGGCTCTAATGCTTTATTATTTATTTTTATTTTTTCAGAAACACTTTATATGGAAGGGGTCGTCGTAGAAACTTCAAAGGGGGCTGAATTGATTCGAAATTGAGAGTTCATGTGCCATTTTTCATAGTCGAAAATGATTGGAGGTCAACAAGCCCCCCCCCCCCACGCCCCGTCATTCCCCCAAACACATCAAGTCAAAATTTTGAGATAGCCATTTTTTTCATCGCAGTTGATTTCCCGATAGAAAATATGTTTTTGGGGATGACACTCCCCGACAACCCTAAGGGCAAGGGTTTTAGGTTATGGTCTGGGGGCATACAGGGTTTTTATAGAAGGCGTTGTCATAGAAACTTCAAAAAAGCTTATTCCATTGGCTATTAAAAGGAATAGTGCCCTTTTTAATAGTCGAAAGTGATTGAAGGGCAAATAGCCCCTCCCCTCCCCACCACGCCCATTATTCCCCCTAGCACATCCAATCAAAATTTTCAGATAGCCCTTTTGTTCAGCGTAGTATATTTCCAGATAGAAAATATGTTTTTGAGGAAGATACTCCCCCGCAACCCTAAAGGCAAGGGTTTTAAGTTATACCCTGGGGTTATATAAAGTTTTTATAGAAGGTGGTGTGGTAGAAACTTAAAAAAAGGCTTATTCGTTTGGAAAAAAATTAAAAGGGCTAGTTCCCTTTTAATTGTCGAAAGTGATTTGAGGGCAACCAGACCCCCTCTCACACTCACCTTTTCCCCAAACATATCCAATCAAAATTTTGAGACAGCCATTTTATTAAACGTAGTTTTAAGTTCTGGAAATTAGGTCTTTGAGGATTACAACTCCCCCATAGCCCTCCGGGCAAGGGTTGTAAGTTATGCCCTGGGGACATGTAAGGATTTGAATAGACAACATTGTCGCATAAACTTCAGAGAGGGTTCATTTGATTGGAAATTGCAAGTTCTAGTTCACTTTTTAAGCGTCAAAAGATATTAGAGGGTAAACGGCTTCCGCCTCCCAAATCACTATTTTCCCAAATCCATCCAATAAAATTTTAAGATAGCTATTTTGTTAAAAATAGTTCAAAGATTTTATAACAAAAAATTTGGTGGTGACACAACCCACCAGGGCCCGGGGGCAGGTGCTGTAAGTTATGACCTGGGGTCATTTATGGGTCTTATGGAAGGGATGCTCGTATTAACTTCAAAGAGGCATCATTTGATTGGAAAATGAAAGTTCTAGTGCCCTTTTAAGAGTCAAAAGAGATTGGAGGGCACCTAGCCACCCCCCTCCCTCCATGCCCTTTTTTCCTCAAACCCATCCGATTTAGAAATTTGAGATAGTTTTTTTTCAAAAATAGTTCAAAGACAATGTAACGAAAACTCAGGGGTCAAAAGAGCCTCCCAGGGCCCGAGGACAGGGGTTGTAAGTTATGCCCATGGGGAATATATGGTTCCTATTGAAGGGATGCTCGTAAAAAAATCCAGAGACGGCTCATTTGATTGGAAATTGAAAGTTCTGGTTAAGTTTCTTCGACTCAAAAGATATTGGAGGGCAACTGGCCCCCCACGCCCCTTTTCCCCAAATTCCTTCAATGAAAATTTTGAGATAGGTATTAACTTAAAAATTTCTCAAAAGTCAAATAGCAAAAACTCAGGTGTCGTCACAAACCCCAGGGCCCGGGGGCAGGCGTTGTAAGTTATGCCCTGGGGCATATAACTTACAACACTAGTGTTTAGTTTAGTTCCATACCTTTTCTAGTTAACCTGAAATAGAAAACTTGATACCATTTGTAAGAAATCTGTTTATTTTCTTTGATAGCTCTGAGATGCCTTATTGGGAATTAGAATTAACACAGTGCATTTTAGTTAAAGCTAAAGACAACATTTAGTTTTTAATTATAATAGGGAAATGGGAAGGTAGGTGTGGGAGGGGGAATTTTTGCCCTCCAGTCACATTTTACTATAAAAAGGGCATTATCCCTTTCTATTTTTAGTCGAATGAGCCTATTTTGAAGTTCCTACGACAACTCCCTCGATACGAAGTACCCTGGTCTAAAAAAAAAAAAAAAAAAAAAAAAAAAAACATTGCAGCCACATCGATCTTTACTATGAAAATGTCAAGCCTTCCAATCACTTTTGACTATTAAAAAGGACACTAGCGTTTTGAATTTCGCCTTTTTTATTTCGACTTTTTCAAATTAGCCTTTTTTGATTTTCTACGACACAGCTTTCTATAAATACCTCATATACCCCTAGAGCATAACTTAAAGTCTTGCCCTGAGGGTTAGGGGAGGGAGGTTGTCATCCTAAGAGACCTAATTTCCAGAACTTTATACTCAGCTTAAGAAAATTGCTATCTCAAAATTTTGAAATATTTGGGGAGATGATTGGCGTGTGAGGAGGGTTACTTGCCCTCCAATCACTTTCGACTATTAAGAAGGGCACTAGCCGTTTCAATTTCCAAGACAACGTTTTCTATAAAATAAACCTTCTATGTTTCCAGGGCATAACTTGTAACCCTTGCCCTGAGGGCTGTGGGGGAGTGTCCTCCTCAAAATATAATTTCCGGACTTCTTAAATACGTCGAACAAAATTGCTATCTCAAAATTTTGATTGAATAGGTTTGGGAAAATGGTGGGTGTTAGAGTGGTGTTAGTTATCGTTCAATAGCTTTTGACTATTAAAAAGGGCACAAGCCCTTCTAATTTCCAACCGATTGGCCCTTTTTGAAATTTCTACAACATCACTATCTATACAAACCTTACATTCCCCCAGGGCATAACTAACAACCCTTGCCTCAAGGGCTCTGAGGGGCTATCATCCTCAAAGAACTAATTTCTAAAACTTTTCACTACGTTGAACAATAAGGCCATTTAAATTTTTTTATTGGATGTGTTTGCGGAAAAGGTGAGACTAAGAGGGGATTAGTTGCCCTCAAATCAATTTCGACTAGTAAAAAGGGCACTAGCCCTCTGAATTTTACAGTCGAATGAGCCATATTTCAAGTTTCTACGACAAAACTTTCAATAAAACCCTTACATGCCCCAGGGCATAACTTAAAACCCTTACCCTAAGGGCTGTGGGGGGAATGTCATCCTCAAAGATATAATTTTTGGACCTTTCAACTACTTTGAACAAAATGGCTATCCCAAAATTTTGATTTGATGTGTTTGGATAAATGGTGGGCGTGGAAGGGGTGTTAGTTGCCTTCAAATCACTTTCAACTATTAAAAAGGGTACTAGTCGTTTCAATTTCCAATCAAACGAGCGCTTTCTGAATTTTCTACGACAAAACTTTATATAAAAACCTTGTATGCCCCCAAGGAATAACTTACAACCTTTGCCCTGAGGGCTCTGTGGGGAGGGGGGTTGTCATTCTCGAAAACCTAATTTGAAGAATTTTCAACTATGGTGAACAAAATGGCTATAAAAAAATTTGATTGGATATGTTTGGGGGGAAAGGTGGGCCCGAGAGGGGGTAAGTTACCATCCAATCACTTTTGACTATTAAAAAGGGCACTAGACCTTCGAATTTTCAATCGAATGAGTATTTTTTGAAGTTTCTATGACAACACTTTCTACAAAAAGCTTAAAAGCCCCCAGGGCATAACTTAAAACCCTGGCCCTGAAGACTTAGCGGGATTGTCCTTCTTGAAAACAATTTATATCTGGAAATCAACTACGCTGAACAAAATAGCTGTTTCAAAATTTTTTACTGGGTGTGTTTGAGGAAAAAGTGGGTTTGGAGGAGGCGTTAGTTTTCTTCCAATAATTTTCGACTATTAAAAAGGGCACAAGCCACTTCAATTTCCAATCAAATGAGCCCTTTTCGAGCCCTCCTTCGATACGATGTTCTGTGGTCTAAAGAAAAAAAAAATACATTGTGCCAAAATCGTTTTTTTACTTAGGCAGAGTATTTGCGCTGCCTATGGTTGTTGAGGGGGGTTAAACTAAATCAAAACACACTATGTGTATACGGGTTTTCAAAAGGATGTAACTCACAAATGTCTGAGAATAATAATATGGAATTTTCAGGAAATGATAAAAGATTTAAGCAAATGACTAAAAAGTCAACATGCAGCTACTACTACTGCTGTGAATCCTGCTGCTAATTATTTTCCTACTACTAGTAATTAATTAAAAAAAACTTTTCTGAAAAATAAGTTGAAAGAAAAGTAATGGCCATTTTAAACTTGCTCAGCAGATACAAATCCCCTTTAAATTTCAAACTCAAAACAACCAGAAATTACTATTACAGCATAAATGAAACCCAAAAGGAACAGAAATTAAATAAAAAATCATAGCAAGAAACACAGAAGAAGTAATGATGTAAATGAATAAATAGATCTTAAAGCTAGTTATGCTTAGATTAAATGTGAAAATCAAGCTTAAGACAAAAAAAAATTTTCTATTGAAGCACAAATGAAACTTAAAACGAACAGAAATTAAATAAACAATCAATGCAAACAAACATCCAATAGATATCAATGTAAATTAATAAATAAATCTTAAAACGAGAGAAACTTAAATTTAATATGCAAATTAAGCTTGAAAAAAACAAAAATCGCCACAAACAAGAGTTTGGGTATAACCTCCTTCTCTCACTGTAAAAGTCTAAAACCTACTGCGTCATTGGCGCTTTACTGAAAACCAATTTTGTGATAAATATTTTCTTTTGTACTTATCTCTGAAAACAAACATTAAAATTATAGTAACATTTTGAACTGATGAGCTTTCAGCAATTAATATCATTATACAGCAAATATTCAGTTTAATTTATTAACTGTTTTTAAAGTTGTTAAAGACGAATATAGTTTCCCTACAAACAAGTGATTGGATAGTGCCTCCTTTCATAATTGTAGATAAAAACCAAAAGCCTACTGCGTCATTGGCGCTTAACTGAAAACGGATTATATTACAAATACTTTCTTTTCCAGTTCTTACAGCATTGAAAACAAAAATATATTTACAGCGAAATAAATTCTTTAACGGATGACACATATAATTTTCAAGACACAATAATGTTCAAGACACATATAATTTTCAGTAAAGTGCCAATGACGCAGTAGGTTTTAGACTTTTATAGTGAAAGAAGGAGGTCATACCCAAACTCTTGTTTGTGGTGATTTTTGTTTATTTCAAGCTTAATTTGCATATTTAATTCACGTTTCACTTGTTTTAATATTTATTTATTAATTTAAATTGATATCTATTGTATGTTTGTTTGCATTGATTGTTTATTTAATTTCTGTTCGTTTTAAGTTTCATTTGTACTTCAATAGGAAAATATTTTTTTCGTCTAAAGCTTGATTTTCATATTCAACTTAAGCATTACTTGCTTTAATATCTATTTATTCATTTATATCATTACTTGTTTTATGTTTTTGATATGATTGTTTATTTAATTTTTGTTCTTTTTGGGTTTCATTTATGCTTTAATAGTAATTTTTGGTCGTTTTGACTTTGAATTTTAAAAGGTATTTGCATCTGCTGAGCTTAAGTTTAAAATGGTCTTTTCTTTTCTCAGAAATTTTTTTTTTGGAAAATTTTTTAAATTAATTTTTTCGTTTTTGATTGCAAAAAATTTCAAGTTTTAAAAACTCCTCATTTCAAAATCAAACTTAAAAAAAAATAATCAAAAATTCATCAAAGTATCAAAACTGATATTAAAGTAACAATATAAAAGGAAAAAATGTGTTTGTGTCAACCTCGGAGTTTCTTATTATCTGATGTTTGAACTATTTTTTAACAAAGTTGCTATCTCAAACTTTTTATCGGATGGGTTCAGGGAAAAAGGGCATGCAGTGGCTAGATTAAGCTTCGGTCTCTTTTGAATCTTTCAACGTGAACTAGAACTTTCTATTTTCAATCAAATGAGTCCTCTCTGAAGTTTATACGAGTATTCCTTCTATAAAAACCATACAAATCCCCAGAGTATTACTTACAACCTCTTTCCCTCGACCCTGGGAGAATGTGTTGACCCTGGAGTATCAATATCTGATGGTTGAACTATTTTTAACTAAATGGTTACCTGAAATTTTTTATCGGATGGGTTTATCCATCTGATACACCCAAAAGGTGCGGAGGGTGGGAGGGCTAGTTGCCCTCCAACCTTTTTCACTCTGAGAAAATGAACTATAGTTTTTTGTTTCCATTCAATTGAACCCTCTCTGAAGTTTATACGAGTATACCTTCCATAAGAACCATATATGCCCCCAGAGTAATACTTACAACACCTGCGCCGGCCCTGAGGGGGGGGGGGCTGTGTCTACACAGGAGTTTTTCTTATCTGACATTTGAACTTTTTTTAACGAAATGAATAAACATAAAGCAGTTTTGTTACATGATCTTTGAACTATTTTTAACAAAATGGCTACCTCATATTTTTTATCAGATGTATTGCGGAGAAAAGGGCTTGGGGGCCAACTGCCCTCTGATCACTTTTGACTCTTAAAAAGGACTGGATTTCAATATCCCATCAAATGGCCCTCTCTGAAGCTTATACGACAATGTTGTCTATACAAATTTTATAACTTACAACGCCTGCCCCCAGGCCCTGGGGGGTTCTGACGCCCCCTGAGTTTTTTATCTGACTTTTGAAAAACTATTGAATTAATGCCCTTCTCAAAATTTTTAAATATCTTTTGACTCAAAGAAACTTAACTAGATGTTTCAATTTCCAGTCAAATGAGCCATCTCTGAATTTTTTACGAGTATCCCTTCAATAAGAACCATGTATTCCCCATTGGCATAACTTACAACACCCGTCCTCAGGCCCTGGGGGGCTGTGTTGACCCCTGAGTTTTTGTTATATGGTCTTTCAACTATTTAAAAAAAGCAGTCTCAAACTTCTTATTGGATGGGTTTGAGGAAAAAAAGGCATGGAGAGGCTAGGTCCCCTCCAATCTCTTTTGACTCCGATCACTTTTAAAAAGTTAACTAGAACTTTCAATTTCCAATCAAATGATACCTCTTTGAAGTTAGTACGAGCATCCCTTCCATAAGACCCATATATGCCCCTAGGGCATAACTTATAACGCCTGCCCTCGGGCCCTGGTGGGTTGTGTCAACACCGGAATTTTGTTATATAGTCTTGATTCTATTTTTAACAAAATTGCTATCTTAAAATTGTTATTGGATGCATTTGGGAAAATAGGGTTTAAGAGGGGGGGGAAGCTGGTTACCCTCCAATATCTTTTGACGCTTACAAAGTGAACTAGAACTTTCAATTCCCAATTAAATGAGCCCTCTCTGAAGTTTATAAGACAATGTAGTCTATACAAAACCTTATATGCCCCCAGGGCATAATTTGAGGGAGTTACCATCCTCAAAGACCTAATTTCCTGAACTTAAAACTACGCTTAATAAAATGACGGTCTCAAAATCTTGATTAAATGTTTTTAGGGAAAGGGTAAACGTGAAAGGGGGATTAGTTGCCCTCAAATCACTTTTGACTATTGAAATGGGCACTAGCCCATTTGAATGAATTTCCAATCGAATGAGCCTTCTTTGAAGTTTCTACGACATCGCCTTCTATAAAAACCTTATATCCCCACAGGGTATAATTTAAAACCCTTGCCTTGAGGGTTGTGGGGGAGTTTCCTCCTCAAAAACATATTTTCTATCGGAAAATATACTACGCTTGACAAAATGGCTATCTCAAAATTTGATTGGATGGTTTTGGGGGAAGGATGGTCGTGGGGGGGCTAGTTGCCATCCAATCACTTTCGACTATTGTGCACTAGTAGTTTGAATTTCCAATCGAATGAGCATTATTTGAAGTTTCTACGACAACACCTTCTATAAAATCCATATATGCCCCCAGGACATAACTTAAAACCCTTGCCCTAAGGGTTGTGGGGGAGTTTCCTCCTCAAAAACATTTGTTATACCTGGATATCAACTACACTGCACAAAATGGCTAACTAAAATTTTGATTGGATGCGTTTGGGAGAATGATGGGCGTGGGGGGGGGGGGGGCTAGTTGACCTCAAATCACTTTTGACTATTAGGAAGGGCACTAGGCCTTCGAGTTTCTAATCAAATAAGCCCTTTTTGAAGTTTCTACGACAATGCCATCAATAGAAACCTTATATGCCCCCAGGGCATAACCAAAAACTCTTGTCCTGAGGGTTGTGGCGGAGTGTCCTCCTCAAAATTATATTTTTTATCTGGAAATCAGCTACGCTGAACAAATTGGCTATTTCAAAATTTTGATTGGGTGTGTTTGGGGGAATGATGGGCGTGAGGGGAGCTAGTTGGCCTCCAGTAATTTTTGACTATCAAAAAGATCACTAGAACTCTCGATTTCCAATCAAATGAGCCCCCTTTGAAATTTCTACAACGACCCCTTCCATAAGAAGTGCCTCTGGGGAAAAAAAATGATAAATAATAAAACAATTGTGCCGTATGGCCTTTACTATATGCAACGCTACAGCATTGCCTTTGATACAACAGTCTGCTACTGCTTTTACTATAACCATTACTACTATGATAATAGTACCATTAGGTTAAGTATGAAGGGAGAATTTGAGAGAATTTTGATGGAAATTTCCCCTAAATAAAAACAAACTCTCTGCCTACAGATGGTCAGAAGAGAGTATTCAAGAATAGATGTGGGTGTTAAGTTGGAGCTTTCAGAGGATTCTTCAAAAAGCTAACGCTGCTGCTTTTACTGCTTTTGCTACTAAACTACTACAACAACTACTTCAACTACTTGTAGGGCAAAGAGCATTAAGATGAAAATGGCGTCAAAAGGAAGTAAAGTGGCACATCTATAAAATTTCTAGAACGACATACTGTATAAAGGTGAAACTTCTGGGGTATTATTTGGGGTATGTTCAACGGAACAAAAGACAATATTTAATGTACTACTGTTAATAATACTGCTGCTTTTCTGAAACTATTACTGCTTATACTTATTAGTACTTGGTTATAAAAAACCCTAACCAAGAAGTCAACGTTAGGAGAGCTTTTGTGCTTCCCTTTTCCATGCCTTTTTAGTGATCCTTGGGACTTGCCTGGAATTTATTAAATCTTACAAATAAGAAAATTGGGATTATTGGACACTAACATTACTCCCCTCTTGTGTATTCTCTGACGTGTAGAGAATACACAGTTTGGTGTATGAAGTTGAAATTGACAGGGCTTGTTGCCGGGGACGCTGAATTAATAAAAATACAAAATTTACATCATTATGCTACTGCTCTAACTTGTACTAATACTAATACTCCTACTACTACTGGTGCTATTATTTTGGTTTTACAACTACTACTGCCACTAAAATTAATGCTAATACTATTGGTCCAACTGTTGTTACTGCTTCAGCAACTATTATTACATCTGGTACTACTACTACTGCTACTAAGGCTGACGGTATTAAAGCTATACATTAGGAAAATATTATAACTGTATTGAACTTAATCAAGACACACTTTGCCCCAAATGTTGCCAAGAGCACGTATCAGATTTTTTTCAGGATCAGTTGATAGTATTAAATTGAAACTTTAAGTGTGTGGTGAAGGGTGTGTTGAAAAAACCAAAGCTGATGTGCACATACTGCTACTAATGCTAGTATTGCTACTCTGGGTTGTTAATAGCCTGGATGTTGGGGGAGGGGAGTGAGGGATTCAACCGACTGGCTTGCCATTTCTACCGACTGTTTTTTATCAATAATTAGCATAATGTTCGTTTCAAAATATTGTGTAATTTACTACATGAATTGGTAAAACCACTACCCTTATATGTTCATAGAAATTATCTAAATATGAAAAAAATGTACTTATATTATTCAAATTCATCCTATCTTACTTTCAGCAGATATTTCCTGCAGAGCAAGCTGATACAGAATCAAACATTACGAATGTAACGCTGGCGTTGCATGAAGTGTGACTAATTTTAGTAATAATCCATAGTAAATTTATACCGATTCTTTATTTGTAGTTGATTATAAGAAATAGATGGAAAAGCAACAATAATAAGAAGGTGTGGTATCATAAATAGAGACTATTCTTTATTTTTACGTTTTTTTATATTGAAAAACAAGAAAGCGCAGTTGTAACTAACAACGAGCAACAGTTTCTAAGTTAATTAATAATTTATATTTTTCCAAATTCAATGAGATACAAATACCCATCCTCTCCACCTTACCCCCAAACGATGCTTATGGCTATACTCGGATTTCTGTTAAGATACTCAAAAACATCAAGGAAACTGAATATTGAGCATTAGAGTATACCGAAACGACAAATTATGCCAGTTGTCAAGCGCTTCAAATACCTACAAGGCGCTTTTCTCCTCACCAAGCCAAAGTCGTTAGCAGTGACCTTGAAATCTTGTATTTGGGAAGCAACAAGTAAAATGTTGAAAGGGGACTTATTGAAGGCAGTGAACAATATTGGTTATCAGCTGCAACAGATGACCTTTTCGAATTGTGGTGGGGCATAAGTTAAAAGAAAAGTTTCTGATAAACTGATAAAGCAATACAGATAAAAATGATAATTTTAACTATAAACTCATACTCTAGATTATAAACTGATTACTATGGTTTTTATACTTTTAACTGATAAACTCATAAATACAGATAAAACACTATTTTTAATAAAACTTATAAAACACTACAGAAAAAAAATGAAAAAACACTATACTCAGATTGATAAACGGATAAAACACAGAAAACCGTCTGTTGAAAAGTTTCACATACAACCTTCATTTTGTGAAAAACGCATATCACAAGGACCTGCAGGTTTTCGGTAATGATATTGCAAGTCTGGGCATTGAACTGTAGTGCTTTTTTCCGCGAATGGCTCTTAAGAGATATTTGTATATCTATTATATCTCTATATCTTTGTATTGTTCGAGATATCTGTAGATGATATGTCAGTATTTTCGTCGTATTTATTTAACTGAATAAACAATATGGGCTACGTTCTGAAAAAGTTTCGCCGACTTATTTTTTTTACCGAGTACCCAAGAACAGCGGGGGAACCCCCTCCCCCGCCCCACAACTGACGGTCCTGTTGCTACTACAACTATTGCTACTACACAAGCTATGGGTATGAAGGTGAAGTTTTTGAGGATCGTTTAGGTAAATGCTGAATTAAATCAAAACGAAATATCAGCATGTAGATTTTCGAAAACCTGACAAAGCAATATATCCGGAATGGCTTACACTATTAGGTCAGACCTTTAAGGGTAAATTGTTGCAGATTTAGAACTTGCTAGAAGGCACTATGTGTACACTGTAAATACTGTTATTGCAACAAATGACGCAAAGGAAATTAAGGTAGAGCTTTTTGGATATGTTTAAGGGGAATTCCAGTTAAAGCAAAAAACTGTATGCATGAAGGTTTTCAAAAGGGCATATAAGCACTATCATAGGCAGCTCGCTCAATAGTAGCTACGAATATGATTTCAAGTCCAGTAACTGTGAGGACCCAATGCGGTATGTCAACCCCAAGGTTTTGTAATTTAAAACTAGATCTGATTAAATACTGATTTAAAATTAAATCAAATTGAACTATGTCTTTACTACTTGCCAATAAAACATCTCAACAACATCTCACGAACGACTATTATTTTGAAACTTTCAGGACTACTACTATTACTACTTTTGCTCTTACAGTTTAGCTAAATCAAAAGAGTCTAAGCGTATCCAGATTTTCAAAATCATAGATAATTTTTTGGGGAAAGGAATTATGCTTTATTTTTCAAGTGAATTTGAGGAGGGATCAAACTAAATTAAACTGTACTATTCGTGTCAAATTTAAAAACTGTTGAACAATTTTCTCCAGCATACAAATAGCAGGCCAAACAATGGAATCTTATAGAAAAAAACCGAAAAGATATAAAACATTATTTTTTCTATGAAAAGACTATGTCAATAAAAAGCGAACAAATAGCAATTTAAAATATTTTCCCAAGAATTTAGTTTTTTAAAGAAAGTTATGAGCTCCATTAAACCAAAAATGAGCATAAATAAAGTCAAATAATCTCCCAAGCGTAAAAGTACCACAAATAACCTTCAATAAATAAATTAAAGCTAATACCAAACAGAAATTACAATAAATAACCGAGACAAACTCAAAACGAGCAGAAATTAAGATGACTAGGGATGACAAACACCATGACTAGGGGTGACATCTCAAGTCCCGAAAATAATTTGCAGTTTACTGAAAATAAAATATATTTTAAATGTTTTTGTTTTTTAACTTAAATAAATAATTCTTTTTCAAGTTCTTAAGAACTTCAAAAACTATATTTATATTAAACTGATAATCCACTTTTAGTTCTTTTTATTCAGTAAAGTGCCAGTAATGTTTTGGTTATGAAAAGTATAGATATCAGATTTTGTTGATAATTATTTGAATGCATTATTCAAAAGGATGTTTCGCATTAGCTAAATTGTCTCTGTATTAAAAAACTTATTTTCTTGAAATGAATCCTTCAATATATGGAAACAGTGGTAATTTTGGACAGGGCCAACCAGCCTCAACCTTGCAGACGAATAGCCAGTCACCTGAGAAAAAGCCATTTCAGCTCTTTTGGGATTGTGTAAACCCCAAGACTCCACTGGGATCAGCTTCAAAAAACCCTAAGAATTCTGATCCATTGTCCTCTGGTATTGGGTTTGATACACCAAATCAGTCTCAGCAACAGTATCAGTCTCAACAACCGTATCAGTCTCAGCAGGCATATCAGTCTCAGCGACCATTCAACATGTTATCACAATTAAATAGACCCAACAGTGGGTATGACTTTATTAATTTTTCAGAAGATCGCCTCGTATTGAAAAGAAGCTTCTGAACTATTTAATATGTTTTATTGTTACTTTTTTGTAATAAGGTTTGAAAGCGGAAGTCATGGCCTGCTTTAATTTAAGCAGATTCCTGGTTTCTCTAAAATATGTATTTGGGTCTTCTCTATTAAGCTAGCAAAATTTTATATTTTGGATATAGTAACCTAAATGTTTCTAGTAAGCTATTTCGGGATTTGTCATTGAAATAATCTGAGGTCTTTTGTTATTCATTTGCTTATAGTTAAAAGGTTTACAAGCAGCCAGTTTTCAAGACTATATCCTTAGCTGGACTTCTTCAAACATAATAAACAGCATTGAAAAACTATTTGCTTTCAATGCAAGACTTCTTTTCAAAAAGAAGAAAAAAACGAGGAGGAAGGATAAACAGCTATAAATAGAGTCTTGGATTGATATTGGTGTGATGGATTGTTATAGCTACTTATTTCCTACACAGAGATACGTCGTGTTACGGCTTGCTGATAACTTTGATTTTCAATTGAACCATTTTCTAGTGTCAATTTCTGTTCTTTAAAATTTCAAATAGTTACTTAACTTCCATTTCTATGCTTGGTGATAATTTGTATTTTTGAATAAAATAAGTAGCATTAATATTATATATTTATGTATATTTTATAAGATAGATGTAATAAAAATAATGTGATTTTTTGTGTCCATATTTCTGACCATCTATTGAAAGCCACTGGGGCTACTCACTGGAAATGAATATTCACCGAGAGCATTTGAACCCTCCCTACCACACACCCCAAAAGTTGAGACTTTGTAGTTTCTATTAGAATCTTGAATGTTTTCTTTTACTTAAAGCTTAAAGCATACCTTCAAACTTATTTTTCCACCCTACTTCCCCCTTCCAAAAAAATACAACTTCATCTGAAAATTGTTTGACGTTATGGTCCTACAGAAAAAAACTAAAATGAATTTTCTAAATGGAAAACTAAATGGAACTGCGAGATTAGTATCTCCAGAGAAGTTAGTGTTGAAGAAGAACGCAAACATAAACCTTTTAGTTGATAAAGAAGGTCGACTTTCTGCTGATGGTTGAACGTTACCCGGTGATAAGTCTTATCACCACCCTCCTACTGCTACCACTCAAGGAAAGGTAAAAAGAAGACATAAGTACCGTCGCAACCATATACAATATATATAGTCTAGATGCCGCTAATTTTACTTACGTAAAAATAATTTTGTAACAGACAGATAAATCTCGACTAAAATAAAAAGGGCACTAGCAGAGATTATCTACAAGGAAATTGAAATTGAATTAATGATAAACAACCCCCATGTAAGCACCAATAATAGTTTATCCACGAAAACATTTATTAAACCATGAATAAATCTCTAGAAAGGGACAAGTTTGTTACTAACCAGAGTTTAGAATTGGTAGTGAGAGTGTCGGGATAAGAGAACCAAAATATCTTACGCGATCTAGTAAAACTGGAAAAGTGTTTAATTCTAGATAATAATTTTCTACAGTTATCTCTTCAAAGGAAAATATTTTCTCAAGGAATGCTTAACGATATATTGAGAAATGAATTCCCATCTTTTGACTATTGCATGAGACTTTTATTTAATGGCCCCAGATGCATTTACTCAATATATATTTATATTAATTGAAAGAAATAAAAAAAATAATATTGAGATTTTGCTTTTAACCAGTACCTAGACGGCCATTTTTTGCGTAGCAACAAGAAATAGATTGATAAACCTCATCTAAACGAGTTTTTTAACGTCACTCCTCCTAGAAGATATTCATTTTTCCCGGTCAGTTTCTTTTTGGAAGAGAAACATTCAACTTCGAAAAATGTTTTACACATATCAATTATGCTTGTACACATTAGGCAGCTGGTCATCCTGGGAGAATTGTAATTTTGTTGATGTCTATAGTGAAAAATATAGATTATACAATCTTTGTAAATTACATAGAGTTTACGCAGTGCAAATTCAAGACTGTAATTCCTGTCTCGAAGAGATTTGTGACTCTTCTACTAGAGATTTACTATGCTCCTACTGTCACTACAATAAATGGGATCAATGTGAAAATACTTACCCTGGCATGATTGCAAAAAACTCTAAACGTGATTTGAGTTTGTTTTTAAGAGACTGGTATCATCGTGGTTTTAAATTACTTTGGGAAGAAGAACTTGGTCTACGCTGGAATTGCTGGAATAATAAAAGATTTTGGTTTTGAAGACATCGCTGTGAAGCTATCAGCTACCATGATTATAAACCTACAGGCTTTTATTTCGTTGATGCAGAAAATGATTCTACATATGAGAATTTGATGTGTGAGAATGTTTTGCATAGGCAAATTGAAACACGTGAAATGTTTAATATGAATCAGAATAAAATTTTTGACTTCACAAATAGATATAATAAATTGACGATACAATATGTCTAAGAAAATGTGACCCTGACTTTGCATGCCATGATGAATACAAGTTGCTTCCTGACGTTACAATATATTTAAGAAAATGTAACCCTGACTTTGCCTGCCAAGATGAATACAAGTTGAATCCTAACAAACTGCTGCCACTTATCGTTTTCGAAGATTACTTATACGTGGAGGAAGAAATCTAAACGACATAGTTTTTTATACACACACATTTTATTCATAAGAAAAATTACATAAATTTTTAAAGCAGTTTTCTCTTGGGGCACCAAAATTTGTATTATACAGGTAGGAAAGAGTATTTTCAACTGGAATTTCCGTCAATTGAAGATTGTCACTGTCAATGTTAAGAAATTCGCTGTAAGTATATCTACAAATATAACAGTGTATGAAAACCACAAATTTTGGCTGATAAATCTTTTCCGCGCTTCCGATTTTGAATAATAGATTTTTCACTTTGATCAAGAAAGTTTTTAAAGTGAAGTTTTTAGAACGTATACGGTAGGCCAAGAAGATAAAAATATTCAATATTCTTCCCTGTTTGGAAGATTCATAGCCAATACCCATGTTTAAAGTTGATGGGCTGCTATTAACAGTGCTAAGGGTGTTGTTAACACTTTAAATAGGATCGAGGAAATCGAAGGTATGCAATAGAATTTGTATTTGGATGCAAATTGAATACATTGATTACTTGATTTATATTCTTGGTGCCAAGTCAAATAGAATACTGCCATCAGGGGTAATTTCCCAATAGGTTTCAATAGGTTTCAATAAGATTAATGCAATATTCTCCTCCAATGGCTCGGCAAAGGTACACTCTAAGGGTACTGTACCCGTTCGGACAATAGTCATACCTTGAGTACCGGACAAATCGAATGCAATGTTGCCATGAGTTTTTGCAAACATTTCTTCGTTTGTACCATTTTCAAATAATTTTGAATATTGATCTACAGATTGCATTGTCAGTTCATATAAAGTGCTGTCGGATTTATCAAAGGATAAATGGCAGAGTGGAATTCCATTTACTTTAAATACAAGAGATGAAAGCGTAAACATTTCAAATTTATGTGGGGAATTTATCCAACATCCAACGGCACTAGCACTTTTTACAAAACCCAAAGCCAGTTTTGGAGGAAATTTACCTTTGATAAATGTGATAAATGATCACATTTGATCACATTTGATAACATTTGATAAATGTGAATCACTCTTGGTACGTGTACCCCTAGCAATGTGTTGTTGATTTGTGATTGTATGAGGAACAAGCAATTTGACATAATTTCCTGTAGCTCTTAGTTTTTCAATCACCAAAGGCAACAGGACTCATAACTTGTTGTTTTCTTAAATGAAGTATTGTAGAGGTGAGAGAGACTTTTACATTGGGCACAGTACCAACTACTTTTCGTAAAACAATATTTGACGGAACAAGTTAAAACTTTATATCAATATTTAAATTGGAAAGAGACCATGGATGTATATTTAATGGTTGTAAGTGTTTACCCCGCAACTATTACCACCCACCCCTGAAATACCCCCCAGAAAATACTCTCAGCAGAAATTGCTCCCTCCCCTCAGAAAACAACCCCAGAATATACCCCCTGCGGAAAATACCCACGCGGAAACTACCCCCCTTCCAGAAAATACCCCCTATGAAAACAACTCCTGTAGAAAATACCCCCCTCCCCCGTGGAAAATAAGGCTTTCCAAGCTTGAGAATTTTATTTGAGCTTTATCTTGTTTATTTTCTTAAGGAAATAGCTTTGGTACTTGTGTATTATACACCACTCACTCAAGTTTGCGCTATGTACAATTCGAAAACACTCCAGTTTTTTGTTAGTTTCTTCGTTACTTTAGAAATAAATTTTGGCTAAATACTGAATGTTTGGGGGGAAGTATAGCGGGTCATTATGCAAAATGTGTTTGGTAAAATTATTCTGCATATTAGATAGATAAATAGACAAATGTATCTTAAAGGAAAATATACGTCCATGAACGCAGTAAAATAACAAATAATATAAATAAAAAGCAAAATTAACATAAACTTTGATTAGCGATCATCAACCCTTCAAAACACTTAAGTGAAACACTACATTAACTTGATAATAGTATTTAATACTTGGAAAAACGTTCATTGAAAAAAATACGCAACACTTGTAAAAAAACTTAAATAAAACATTACATTCACTTTATACTCTTTTTTTTTAAACATAATTTCCAGATATCTATTCTTCTGTAATATTTTAGTGGCCATACCTAGAAAGAATTGTTTTCTGACTTCAAAATGTCCAAAAACATTTACCCCCCCCCCATTATGTTCAAATATATAGTCCAAATTATATATTTCCGATATATTATGTCCTTTGTCTTTGTCTTGTCTCGCGCTAAGCTGAAAAGAAAACATCTAAGAAACCGGTTTGTTCTCGAGTTTTACACAGCGTAAGCTTGAGTGAGTTGCCAAAAATACACAAGTACCAAAACTCCTTTCCCCTACGGAAATTAAAAAAATTAAACTCAAATAAAGTTCTCAAATTTGGAAAGCTTTTTTTTCGTTTACCTGGGGAGTTAAGTATTTTGACAGTTTGAAGTCAGAAAATAATTCTTTCTAGGTATATATCCATTAAAAATTTACAGAATACTAGCGAGGTATCTGGAAATTCTATTAACTAAAAAAAAATCCCACTATAAAGTAAATGTAATGTTTCATATAAGTGTTTCTTCAAGTGTTAAGTGTTTTTTTTTTCAAAATTACCGTTTTTTAAAGTATTAAGTGCTATTATTGGGTAAATGCATTGTTTCGTTTAAGTGTTTTATGATGATCGCTGATCAAATTTTATGTTATTTGTGCCTTTAATTTATGTTATTTTACTGTGTTCATGGCCGTATATTTAGCTTTAAAATACACTTCTCTATCTATCTGTCTAATATGCCAAATACTTGTACCAAACACATTTTGCATGCAGACCCACTACATCTTATCCCCTCCCTAATATGCAAATCTATAGCCCAAATTTATTTCTAAAGTAAGGAAGAAGCTGACAAAAACTGGAGTGTTCTCGAATTTTACAAAGCGTAAACTTGAGTGAGTAGGCGCATAATACACAAGTACCAAAATTCCTTCCCTCAACGAAAATTAAAAAATCAAATTCCAATAAATTCACAGATTTGTAAAGTCTTATTTTCCAAGGGTGTATTTACGCGGGGGGGGGGGGGGGCAAATGCAGACCACTGTAATATATTTTTTTTTTTAGTTTAGTTTTTTTTTTCTATGCTGAAGACGCCTTGTTAGATACGGGTAAAAATATTATGGACATAGCATTTTCCGCTGGGGTATTTGTACGGGGAGTATTTTTCGGGGGATATTCTCTAGAGGGTATTTTCCGAGGGGGATTTTCTTCGGGGGGAGTGTATTCCACAGGGGCATTTTCCTTGGGGGTATTTTCCGGGGGGTAATTTCCGGGGGTATTTTTACGGGGGAGGTATTTTCAGAGGGGAATTTTTCCGGGGGATAATTTCCAGGGGGCTAGTCACCGGGGGGGGGGGGGGTTAAACGCTGGGCACCATATTAATGTCTCTTGATTTATTTTGCCAACCAAGTGTAAATCTTTATTTGTCACATCTCTTAGTATAATTCCAGTGGCATTGTCCATTTTGTGTTCGTATCTAATAGCCATACCTCCCATTTTCTTATATGAAATCGTAGTCATCAACATGAGTTGTATATAACTTTCATAATTGGAAAGAATTTTGCTTTTACTCACCAATATTCCATTTAAGTTTTCACTGATTTGTCTAAATAAATTGTGTAGTACACCATTTTCATAGGATAGCCCCTCGGCTGCACTTGGTTTTTCATTGTTAGAATTTTTCACAATGACTCATGAATTTAGAAGTCAAATCTATGAAATAATCTTCACTGGAATAAATTGAAAGTGTACGTTTTCAGAGAGCGGCTATTGCGGATAAAATTGTTCATAGTAACGATTTTTACACTCACATCAACATTTTCCGCATTGAAAAAATAAAAAGATGAGTTTACTGAATGATGAGATACTTTATGTGGTAGATATGCCATTTTTAGGAAAAGAAATCCTTTTTCCATCTAATAATTTTTGCTGTCTTTTTCTTTTTTGATGTTTTTACGCTTCCGGGCTGAGTTGAGACTGATGAGCGATAAGGCGTTTCTTGCCCTTTTTAAACTTTTTTGTGATTTCAATTGCTCGCCCTGGGATTGCACGCTAGATCTGAACCTTTGTCGAGACATTGAGAGTTGGTAATACCGATTTATCTCTTCTACGTATTCTTGAGCAAAGAACTGGTCTGCATACAGAAATGTACAATTGTCTGATGAGAAGCTTAATGCATAGTCTGCATGGATAACATGGTCTTTGCCACTGAAATTTTTTACTTTAATAATACGATGCTTAAAAACTGAGAACCTCACGCATTGAGAACCTCACGCAATTTTTCTCAATCTAATTGAGAAAATTTTTTTATTCTCTAATGAATTGGTAATGTAAACTCTTCTTTGTTCTGCTGAATAGTTGAATGTGAAGGCAGAGTTTTTTTGGCAAGCAATGTTTTTATTAACAAATCAACACAAATTAGTCATATGGCTGTAATTTCTATAGGGTACAATTCTAAAGGAGTAATCATCAGAGTCAAAATTTGCCACCAAGCCCTCGTCAGAAAAGTCAAAGGGTTTTACTTTTATATCATATGTACCATCTTTTCTTAGGATATCGTACGTATTTATAAGAAT
Source organism: Artemia sinica (assembly GCA_027921565.1). NCBI lineage: Eukaryota > Metazoa > Arthropoda > Branchiopoda > Anostraca > Artemiidae > Artemia > Artemia sinica. Next base: position 7,460,871 of record CM051270.1, on the reverse strand, counting down.
ACAATCAACAAGAGCAACTTCATACTTTCCCTCAAATTTAATGGCCAGGGAGAATTTTTCCAAAAAAAGTTTGTTTATTCAAATCGTCATAGAGGGGCGTTCAATCGTTAGAGACATTGGACATGAAAGTCACATAAAAATCACTAGTCATTATGAATGTCTTCAGCGGCAATCCAGGTATCAAAATCAGAGTTGTATCCTAGCAAGTAAGCAAGCAACTGTCGCTTACCCTTGTGAGTTTGACATTTTAAAATCATCTCAATTTGATACGTTCCATTATTTATAACTTTTTGAAATTCGTGACTATAAGAAACCAACAAGAATCTCATCATCTTTCATATCACGGAGACGATACGTTACAGGTTTAGTGTCTAAGACTTTCAAAACTTTAGAAAGTTATGTAGACCAGAAGTAGTTCCCCTTTTAAAAAATATTTCTTGTTCGATTGATTAGAACATTATCACCAACATTAAATTTCTTCTTCCCTAACTTTTCATAAGAATATTGTTTAAGAAAAATGTCAAGTGCATTGTTACTATGATTAATTAAAAAAAATTTTTTTCACAAAATAAGTTTTTCAAAGAAAAGTATAAGACCCCCTCAATCAAAAACAAGCAAAAATAAAATCGAAAAATCTACCAAGCGTGAAACTACCATAAATCAGCATCGATAAAGAATTGAAACCCTAAACGAACAGAAACTACAATAAACAACCGAGTCAAACTCAAAACGAGCAGAAATTAACATGAGTAGGGCTCAAAACCTCTATGCCATCCCTAGGCCAGAACATAATTTGGACTTTAATGAAAAAATTTAAATGTTTTTACTTTTAAAACTTTAATAAATCAGAAAATATTAACATTTTGATTACAAAATATCAGTGTATGTATATTAAACTGCCAATGCACATTCATTTGAATTTTTTCACTAAAGTACAAATTATGTTCTGGCCTTGGGATGGCATAGGGGTTTTGAGATAAACTCTTTCGATACGATGTGCCCTGTTCTAAACAACTAAAAAGAAAAAATAATTATACATTCCATCCGCATCAGTTTATGCATTGCAAAACCTTATACGCCCCCAGAGCATAACTTGAAACCTTTGCCCCGAGGGCTCTGAGGAGGGTTGTTATCCTCAAAGACCTAATTTCTAACACGATTAAATACGTTGAACAAAATGACTATATAAAAATGTTGATTGATTGTGTTTGGGGAAAAAGTGGACATGAGAGGTGAGTTAGTTGCCCTTAAATCATTTGCGACTGTTAATAAGAGCACTAGCCTTTTGAATTTTCAATCGAATGAGCCCTTTTTCAAGCTTATACGACAAAGCTTTCAATAACAATTTTACATGCCCCCAGAGCATAACTTACAACCCTTACCCTGAGAGCTGTGAGGGGAGTCTAATCCTCAAAGATATACTTTTCCGACCTTTTAACTACTTTGAATAACATGGCTTTCTTAAAATTTTGATTGGATGTGTTTGGATAAATGGGGGTCTTGCATGGGGTGTTAGTTGCCTTCCAATCACTTTTTACTATTTAAAAGGGCACTAACCATTCCAATTTTCAAATCAAATGAGAGTTTTTTGAAGTTTCTACGACAACACTTTCTATTAAAAATTTTATATGTCCCAGGAAAAACTTTTAACCCTTGCCCTGAGGGCTGTGAGGGGGTTCATCCTCAAGGACCTAATTTCCATATTTTTTGACTTTGTTGAACAAATGACTATCTCAAGATTTAAATTAGATGTGTTTTGAGAAAATTTGAGCGCAAGAGGGGGTTTAGTTGCCCTTCAATCACTTTGGACTATTAAAATGGGTACTAGCCCTTTTAATTTCCAATCAAATGAGCCTTTTTTGAAGTTTCTACGACAACGCTTTCTATAAGAACCTTATTTGCCCCAAGGGTAAAACTTACAACCCTTGCTTTGAAGGCTATGGGGGAATGTCCTCCACAAAAACAAAATTTCTCTTTGGAAATCAAATACTCTGAACAAAATGGCTATCTCAAAATTTGGATAGGATGTGTTTGTTGAAATGGTGGGTTTGGACGGGGTGCTAGTGGCTTTCCAATCACTTTCAACGATTAAAAATGGCACATGCCAATCCAATTTCCAATCGAATGTGCCCTTTTCGAATTTTCTACGACAACTCCTTCGATACGAAGTGCCCTGGTCAAAGAACCAAGAACCAAAAAAAAATATATATATAATATCCCGAATATCCGCTTAACAAATTCTAAACACATCAAAAAGTATTATATAGTAGTTGTCAATGGAATTTTGATACATGAATAATTCTTTTAGCATAAATTCCTTTCAAATGTCAATAAAGAGATCTTGTCTTGTTGTATCACTGCTTTGGAATAAATTGAAACATATGTAATACTTAGTTCTCGGAAATCCGAAAAAAAAAGAACTACCCCAAAGGGAATAGTGTAAGGTGGTGTCCAAGAACCATTTGGTCCAATAGTAGCACAGGCTAGAGATATCCAAGATGAATATCTGAGAATATATCTCAGTAAAAGTATCTGTTTAGAGTTAGTCAGGAAAAGTTACGATTGATGATACATCTTTACCTTGTGTTAGTGCTGAGACTCAAACTATGTACTATTCGATAATATTATATGAGTTCCCGATTATCACACAGTTATATAGACCCAAGTGATTATAATTATACCCGTGCTTGATAGACTTGTTGTGTATAAACCCAGACCATTCGTCCTTGATTATTGAAGTACTGTTATGTTGTTCATGCTTGAGTGCATTCCTGTCTTTACCCATGTGACTCCTAATTAAATCTATGACATTTTTATTTGGGTCCATCTATGTTAGTATAGCTCAAATTAGTCAAATTGTACCAACATCGTTCTTTACTTAAGCAGCACTATTGCGCTGCCTATGATGAACTTCAAGAGAACTATGATTGGACAAGGATTGATAAGGACGTTGACTATAAATCAACATGATTTTATCTAAATTTTGAATAAAAGCAGGATTATTTTTCAATGTACAATATCTTGAAATTAAAATTTGAAGGGTTCTTATCAATCGTTCAGCCAATGCCGCCTTAATTGGACTATTACTATGATAGAGCATTGCTTTATATTTCTATAAAACCTTTTTTTACATTTCGATTAACAAATTTACTTCCCGGATCTGTCTGAATCGTTCTGTAAAAATCTTGTTCAAAGATAGATTCAAGGGCTCTAGCAACTTCATCGCCTCTCTTTCAGTGTTATGGAACGGTATATTCATGGCGACTACAATGACTGATGTCTAAGTAAAATATACCTGTAGGGTCTATTCTGACGTCTTTGAATCTCATATAGAGTCAAAAGATCTGCTTGTAATATATGAAAGGGGTAAAAGACTTTAGTCTTTCTATATATTACTGCGAACTCTTTGATTTCGATGAAGAGTATAGCTGGGTTCCTTCTGTAAATGCTCTTTTGCTGACTTTTTTTCATCTTTGAAGACTTGAGCAAGTTTTCTGGGAGAACTAAAACTTCCCGCTTCACCAATATTAAAAACAACTTTCAAAATTTGATCCATTTCTAACGCAATCATAGTGTGAAGCGTCCGCTACCCTTTTGCATACTAATAGAGCAGTGTTGCCAATCGACCGGCAAAAAGCGGAGGCTTCGTCAAAAAGCGGCATTTTCGCGGCCTTCTTGAACCAAATTGCGGTAAAAGCCACGGCATGTCGGAAATTCTTGGAAAAGCTGTGTTTTGTATTTTTAAAAGAGAATGAGTGAAAAATCTCGCTTTAATATAAATGTTGATTCAGTGTCAACTGAAGTGTGGTGAAGATCTGTCATAAATTTGAGACAGGTTCTGTCTATCCTTCTTTTAATGGGCCAAAGGTAAGCATGGTCAGCTCAGTCCGTGAACACAGATTTGTCGTTCATCGTTTTTGTCAAGCACGCAAAAGAAGTAAAAGTGCAGAGGTACCAGACTAGGGAAAGTCCACGGTGGGAAAACCGTATAAATGTGAAGTGAATAGTGAAGAAACTAAAATTATTTTTCCCTTGGGCCTTTAAGCCTATCCAATAGAATAATTGATGGGTAACTAGATTCTCGTATCTCAACCTTTTTCGATTAATGTTTAATTAAAATCAATATCAAAAGCTTCAAGAAGGAACATTCAGATAAATAATACAAGACAAAGAGACAAGATTAATTTTAGATAAATAATACAAGACAAACAGACAAGATTAATCGGAATCGGACTGTTCACGTACGTCACAAACAATATCTTTGGCCAGACCATACAAAATGCTTTGGTGCAAAATTTTAGAGTCACGAGAAGAGGCACTAGCCTTCACTTTGAGTACACGCTTGACTAGTCCGGATTCTAGCTCTAGCACTGACTTGCCCGAGTCAAGCCCTCTTTTAGAATTGCACTTAATGCCACACTTGATTTTCGGAGTTGCTGAAAGAGTCACTGCACTCAGTCGAATTCGCTTATCAGTTTTCACTTCCTTGAGCAAACTGAAGAGACGCTCGGCAATAACGTTTGAGAAAGGGAGTGAAAAAAAGTACTGAGCCATTTTCCCGAAATCTGGGAACATCCAACTACCATTTGGTGACTTTGTTAGCAACGTGTGGCACCAGCAAACGATAATTTTCATTTCATCTACGTGAGGGAGATCGACAGTACTAGGTAAAGCTACACTCGGTATAGACCGCCTTTCCTACTCTAGCTTTGCTTCATTCCAAAGCGCTGAATTGTACTAGTCGAAGAACTGAAGAAGACTGGGAACTTTTAGTTCATAACTAGAGCTTGAGGTAAGCAAGTGTACCAGGTAGTAGATCTTTTCAGAGGATGGAAAACGGTCAAGAATCAGTTGAACAGCTTCAAAGTAGAAATCCCTCGTGGAGCGAAGAATTCGGAGACTTTCTGCTACAAAACGGCCACTGGTCACTTCTCTCGTTTCGAGCCCCACAAGGAAATCGTACCCTTTGTAGCCGATATAGACATTTTTATCGGGAAGATAGTTCACTTCGTCATGCGGATTGATGTCAAAAGGTTTGACTGTTCTAACATATGAAGGCTTCATAAATTTCATGGCTAATGTCCGAAGAAGTTTTTTCACCTGGGTTTTCATGAGGTAAAACAGGGGTTTTTCAAACTGAAAAATGGTGTTGAACTCATTTAGCTCTCCTAACACGTACTCGACAAAGAACGTCATAACCCTCGATGATAGGCTGTTTAGTGTCAATCTTACATGACCATTAGCATGTGAGGGATCATCAAGTACCAACGAGTCCCAGTACAATGTAAGAGTATTCCACTGTTAGAGAATAAGGCGTGCACAGTTTTGAAACGACAACCAGCGTGATGGAGCCAGCAAGGAATATGTGCTGTTCCACTTGAGTAACGACTTGAAGTTCCTTCCTGTATGCATCTTGGCGTTTGCACTGGGCCTGAAGTGATTACATAACTTCTGACATAGATCTTCAAGGCTCTGGGTCATTTTTTTGCAAGCAAGACTTGCAACTAGGGCACACAGATGATAGTTACATTTCACAACTGTAACCCAGGGATATTTCCCTTCAACAACTGTTTTGACTGAGTGGTTTATCCCCATCATAGCATTTGTTGTGTCAGAGCAGTATCCGATTCAGTTTTGTAGAGAAAACACCCACCTTCATGACATCATCCATCACCTTTACTAACTGGTTGAATAGACCCGACACCGATCCGTCGCTGCATTCGACAAGAGCGAGCATATCTACCTGTGCATTTATTGCTTCGTCGCAAAAGCTGACACAAATAGCAAGTTGTTTGGCTACAGAGAAATCTGTGGTCTCGTCATTTACTACGGAGAAAAGATTCGTATTCAGGTTTTCAAGAAGCTTTTCATGAAAATGAGGGACCAACACTCGTCGAGCAATATTAGTTGCCTTAGTTCTATCAAGAGTAGCCTGGCTTAGAAGATCTGGGCCTGGCATACTTTTCTCAAGTTTCAGCAAGTCTTCAGAAAGCGAATAGGGTAAGTCGTGCTCAATGAGAAATGTCACTAGCTGCGCTTCAACAGTGGCCACTCTGTCGATTTTTGAATCACCATAAAAATGAAGACTCAATGGCATGGTCTTAGAAGACGAAGTTATCCATGCTTTTTTACTTTTCTTCGTCAGCTTTGGTCTGTTTGCGCCTTTTCGCGTCGTGTTTCCCTTTTTTACATACGAAATCTATTTTGCAGTCAGTGAGCTAGTTATACACTGTTTTGACCGGTCTGCACCTTTCCTTTTCGTAACCATTCATTAAAGTCAGATTCTCTTTCCCACTCAGTCTTGTACCTTTGGTCTGCCCTTTTCTTTGTGATCCTCGGTTTTTTGTTGGAGGCTTCACTATCGTCCGAGTCTTTATCACGTCCTCATATTCCTGATCGATATCTATCACTTCTGGCATTATGTTGTAACACGTTTGGTCTATAAACAAGAGAAATGTTTAGCCAATATTGATCCTGATTGTCTTTGATTTACAATAAAATAGATATGGGTCTTGATGTTATCATAATACCATGTTATAACATAATACAATGTCAACTTATAGGCTATTTTAGGAAGAACTGTCGTATCAGTTATAATAGATAAATAAAAAACAAGTTTTTTTTTTTAAAAACTAATAATAAGGAGAAAAATTAAAGCTCAAGACAAACAGATATTATTTAGTAAATGAAGGGTCGCCCCTCCTTAATACCTTGCTCTTTGCGCTAAAGTTTGATTGTTTAACCCAATTTTTTAAGAACGGCTACGGAAATACAGTTTAATTAGAACAAAAAGTTTTTTGTAAAGGCTAAAAGCTTTAGCGTAAGGAGTAATGCATTGAGGAGGGGGCAACCCTTAACATACGGAATAATTTCTGATCGTTTTGAGTTTTAATGTTTCTCTTCTTAATTTCAGTGAAAAAAAATTTGTTTTTTTAGATTTCTGATCGTTTTTCAAATAATTCCAGTAAATCCGGCTCATCTTTCATGAAATATATTCCCTCCCTTACGGGAGACCCCTCCGTGGAAATTGCATTCAATGTAAAGTACACCCCCCCCCCCTTCGTCAAATTCTCTCCGGAGAGTTCCATCCTTGCTGAGAATCCCCCTTCCCTGTAAAATTTCTTGCGGACGGTTCAGTCTGAAAAATTCTCCTTAGCATACTTTCATTTCAAAACAAACCTTAATCTCTGATCACTTTCTCACTTGCTCCAGGAATGCCACCTTCCGTGGAAATTTTTCCCCGACAATCAAAACACGTGGAAAATAGCCCCTTGATAATTCCCGTGGAACATCTCCACACGCAAAATAGAGTTGAAAAAGAGAATGTAAGACAGTTAAAAAGAATTTCGTATAGGAATCTTGTAAAATCCCCCAGTGCAAAATTTCCCCTGGAAATTTTACCTCCTCCCCTGATTTCTCCCCAAGAAATCCCTATTGAAGCTCCCTATTGAAATCAACCCCATGATTTGAAAATAGCTTCTTAGCAAATCTAAAAGTACACCCTTTAAATTGCAATTGTCGAAACCTTATCCAGGAAAATTATAACCCACCTCTTTGAACAAAAACAAATAATATTTTTTTTCATGGGCAGCAGCGATATGTCCTGTTTATTTCTTCTTTGCTATCGGGCACTGAAACAAGGCTAATTCTAATATATTTTTTTTTTAAAATTAGACTCGATAAAGCTGTCATAAACTATCATATGGTACTCAAGGGCGGATCCAGGATTTTTTTTAGAGGTGGGGCGCAAAAAAGGTTGATCCAATAAACTTGCGTCAAGAGGAAGTTTAATTAACGCAAACTTAACTGAATTAGGCAAAATACGCCACTTTAGACTACTCTTAGGGAAGGTAATCTAAAAGTGCAATTCGGGTGGCATTTTTGGAATAGAATGAGCTCATTTATAAACAAATTTTCTTATAAATTCAACTTAATAAGGCAATCATAAAGTGCCATATGACACCCACAACGTATACTCTCGCTAAAAAAAAACCCTTCTTTTTTATTTAATATTCATCTTTAATATCTAAAATATTTTATATCTTTTTTATTTAATTTCACGGGTTGAAACAAGAGTGACGCATGGAAAAACACACGGGAAGCGTATAATTTGGGTTAAATATTCTTATTCTAGGGGGGGGGGATGTGTGGGTAAATTATAGTGCAGCTGCAGTAAAAATTTGTCAATTCTAATTATTCTACACATTATAAAGCAGGTCTAAGAATTGTTTTTGAACATATTTCCTTCTCAACCGCCTCAATTCTATACTCAAAAAAACATTAAGGAGGGGGGCAATTTTTTCTTCTTTTTTTCAATGAAAATACAAAATGAAAATTTATTTTTGAAGTCAAGGAATGAGGGAAAATCCAGGAGGCAGATACCCCCCCCCCCGTGATAGGCACCGCTGGAACTAATTTCTATAGCAACAAAATCGTAACACCATTCAATACTCTGGATTTTAGGTTCTTTGACCTCTGTAAGCCAGAATTTTTTCAGCACTTCCCTATGGGATAGCCTAGATCAATTCTAGACAAGTCTAGGCCGAGTTTGTATTGAGGTTCAGAGTTTCCGCGTCATAGTAAAACTTAGCGCTGTGAGCATGGCTAAAATTCAAACTCATTTTGAGTTTGAATTTTAACAGGTATTTGTATTAGTATTTGTATTTAGTGCTTAAGCTCAGCTTAAGTTTAAAATGGCCTTTACTTTTCTTTGAAAAGCTTATTTTTCGGAAAGGGGGCTAATTGCCCTTTGATCCCTTTCGACTCTTCATAAATGAACTAGAACTTTTTATTTTCAATCAAATGAGCGCTTTCTGAAGCTTATACGAGCATCCCTTCTATAAGAACCATATATATCCACAGAATATAGCTTACAACGCCTGTCCCTAAGCCATGGGAGCTGTGTTGACCCCGGAGTTTCAATAACTGATGTTTGAATTATTTTTAACAAATTTGTCGCCTCAATTTGTTATCGGAGGGGTTTATCCATACAATTAACCCAAAGGTTTTTTTTTTTAATTCCAATATTCACGGCGCCAGGTACTTCAAAGTATCTGATATGCCGCTATTCATTTACCTCTTTCAATGGCCTCGAGGTTTTAAATGTCTATTGAACCTTCTTTTGAAGGTGTCAACAGAGGGATTTGCAGGGATAATATCCCCAGGAAGATCGTTCCAGATAAAAGTGCAACGCCGGATGAAGCTGTTCCTCAAGTACCCGGTTTTTGGCGTACCCTCCTTTAGATAATTGGACCGAGCTGTGTGCCTTCGTGTCTGCCCTGTCGGCTGGACAAAGGGGAGCACAATTCGAGAGAGCTCGTCTGAGGGAGGCGAATTCATGTTCTTGTAGAAAACAGCCATCGACGTTACATAAACCTTTCATTTAGAGGCTGGAGCAATTCTTGTGTAGAGGCGCAGCCCGCCCTACTTGCCCTATTCTCGATCTTCTGAAGTGGTGCCAACAGCGTTTTAGGAGCACCAGCAAATAGCAGGCATCCATAGTCAGCAATGTGGGGGGCAAGAGGGGTTAGTTGCCCTCCGATCTTTTTTTACTCAAAGAGAATGAACTAGAACTTCTAATTTCCATTCAAATGAATCCTCTAGGGTTTATACGAGCATCCCTATCTAAGAACCATATACGGTTCCAGGACATTGCTTACAATGCCTGTCCCCTGGATCCCGGGGTTTGTGCTGACACGGGAGTTTTAGTTATCTGACCTTTGAACTGATTTAAAAATGGCTATCTCAAAATTTGTATAGGACGGGTTTGAGGAAAAAAGGGTGTTGGGGAGGCTAGGGGCCCTCCGATCTCTTTTTACTCTTAAAAATTGAACTAGAACTTTCAATTTCCATTCTAATACGCCCTCTCTGTAGTTTATAAGAGCATCCCTTACATAAGAACTATATCTGCCCCCAAGGCAAAACTTGCAACGCCTGCCTATGAGCGCTGGGTGGTTGTACCGACACCGGATTTTTTTTTTATCTGACCTTTGAACTATTTTTAACAAAGGGTTATTTCAAAATTTTTATCGGATGCATGCGGGGGAAAAGGAGAGTGGGCGATAGTTGTCCTCTGATCTCTTTAGATTCTTCAAAAGTGAACTAAAAATTTAAATTTCCAATCAAATGATCCTTCTCCAAAGTTTATACGAGCCTACCCTCTATAAGAACAACATAAGCCCCGAGAGAACCATATATGCCCGCAGGGCATAATTTACAACGCCTGAACCCGGGAACTGGGGGGTTGTGCTAACTCCGGAGTTATTTTTATCTGAATTTTGAACTATTTAAAAAAAAGGCTATTTCAAATTTTTATCGGATGCATGTAGGGGACATGGGACGTGATGGGATAGTGGCCCTCTGATCTCTTTTGACTCTTAAAAACTAAACTAGAACTTTCAATTTTCAATCAAATGATCTTTCTCTTCCGCAAACGGCTGTATATCTCCCCCATGGCATAACTTACAGCACCTGCCCCGGGCCCTGAAGGATTGTGTCTACCCCAGAGTTTTTCTTGTATGATCTTTGAACCATTTTGAAAAAATGGCTCTCTCAAAGTTCTTTTCGAATGGGTTTGAGGAATATAGGGCGTTCAGAGGGGGGGGGGTAATTGCCCTACGATCACTTTTTATTCTTAGAAAGGGATTGAAAACTTTCAATTTCCTATGACATGAGCCCTCTCCAATGATTATACCAGCATACTTTCCATAAGAACTATATATGCCCCCAGAGAATTACTTACAAAGCCTGCCTCCGACCCTGGGGGGTTGTGTTGGCCCTGGAATTTTCATTATATGATCTTTGAACTGTTTTAAAAAAGTAGCTCAAAATTCTTATCAGATCGGTTTGAAGAAAAAAACGGCATGGAGAGGGGGGACTAGTTGCCCTCCGATATCTTTTGACTCTTTAAAAGTGAACTAGAATTTTCAATTTTTCAATCAAATGAGTCCTCTTCGAAGTTTAAACGAGTATACTCTCCTTAAGAACTATATATACCCCTAGATCAATACTTAAAATGCCTGCCCCGGGCTCTTGGGGGCTGCGTCAGCACAGGAAATTTTCTTATAAGACCTTTGAACTATTTTTAACAAATTGGCTGCCTAAAATTTTCTTATCAGGTTTATTTGGGGAAAGGGGGCTTGGTGGGGAGCTAGTTGCCCTCCGGTGACTTTTGACTCTTAAAAAGGGCACTAGAACTCTCGATTTTCAATCAAATGAGCCCCCTTTGAAGTTTATACGACTAAACCTTCTATCTGAAGGACCTTTTGGAAAAAAAGTAATTGGTGTGTGGGGGAAAAAATTAACTGGAGTGTTGGGGGAGGCTAGCTGCCCTCCGATCACTTTTGACTCTTCAAAAGTGAATTAAAACTTTTAATTTCCAATCAAAGGAGCCCTCTATGAAGCTTATACAAGCACCCCTTCATAAAGCCAAATATGCCCCCAGGGCACAACTTACAATCTCCAGGCCCTGGGGGGCTTTGTCAACACCGGAGTTTTCAATATATGAAATATGAACTACTTTTAACAAAATATCCGTCTAAACAATTTTATTTGATGCATTTAGGGCATGGAGAGGGGGGGGCTATTTCCTATCCGATCTTTATTGACTCTTAAAAAGAGATCGGATATTTCAATATCTGGTCAAATGAGCCCTCTCTGAGGTTTATATGGGCATCACTTCCATCAGAACTATAAATATTCCCCTAGAGCATAGCTTATAATGCATACCCCCTGTACTTTTGACTCTTAAAAATTGTATTAGAAATATTAATTTCCAATCAAATGAGCCCTCTTCGAAGTTTATATGAGCATATCCTCCATAAGAACCGTATATGCCCCCAGAGCAGTACTTACAACACCTGCCCTGAGCTCTGGGGGGTTGTGTCGACACAGGTGTTTTTCTTATCTGACCTTTGAACTATTTTTAACGAAATAGGCATACGTAAAGGCGTTTTTGTTATTTGATCTTTGAACTATTTTTAACAGAATGGCTACCTCAAATTTTGTATCAGATGTATTTGGGGAAATAGGGCTTGGGGGGACTTAGTTGCCCCTCAATCACTTTTGACTCTTAAAGAGGGCACTAAAACTATCGATTTCCAATCGAATGAGCCTCCTTTGAAGTTTACACGACGAACCCTTCTATATGAAGTACCTCTGGGAAAAAAATAAATTGAACTATGGGGGAGACTAGCTATACTCTGATCACTTTTAACTCTTAAAAAGTGAATTAAAACTTTCAATATCCAATCAAAGGATCCCTCTCTGAAGTTTATACGAGCATCCCTTCCATAAAACCATATATGCCCGCAGGGAATAAATTACAACGACTATCCCCGGGCTCTTGGGGGCTGTATCGACACCGGAGTTTTTGTTATATGAACTTTGAGCTATTTTTAATAAAATATCCATCTCAAAATTTGTAGCTGACGCATTTAGGGCGTGGAGGGGGTGGGCTAGTTGCCCTCAGTAGTGTTGATCCTATTGACTGTGAATATACAAGAATACGCCTGGGGACATGAATATAAAGTGCAGATTAACCGATACATTGGCCTACCACGGTCGGTTACCTATTGCTTTGAACGACACATGAGTTACCAGACGGGTTTCTGAGGCAACACGCATTTTCTGGTTCAAACATAGATGTATAAGGAATTATACAAAAATACATGTCCAGTTTCGTGGGTTCATGCCCCTACCATGAGTATATATATTTAAAGAACACAGGCCTTGTCAGAAACGTTTTTTGCTAGATTCAATAGTCAAAACTAGAGATCGTCAAGTCACGTATTCAAAGGTTTATTGAGCTTTCTGTAAAAAAATATTGAGTTCAGTTGTAGGGTTATATAATCATATTATTTTGTATAAAATAATGTTTTTACTAAGGATAGAGCCAAGCCGTGCAGGTTTCAGAGTAAAAAAATTGTCAAACACTAATAACCTCTAGACTGTAGGCCTCTTGTCTAGAATTGATGCCATATAGTGTTAAATCATTTGCCAAAAAATTAATCTATTTGCGAAAAAAGGTGTAGTATTTGCGAATTAGAGTGTATGAATGATCTTAATTGATGATTGAATAATAGGGGTGACAATGATCTTAATTGGTAATTGGATTGTATGAAGGTGGTAAAAAAAGGATTAAACTGATTACCAGTTAAGCTAGACCCAAAGATTTTGTTAACTCATAGTCAATTTATTATAAATTTGAAATAGCATCAATCTATGGAAATGGTTAACGATGATAAAATGACCTTGTGAGTTGACCTAGCTTTACTTCTCCGATGTGTTCTGTATAATACAATAGTTCCATTTGAACAGTGTTGTCAATGTAAAATATGCTATAGCGTTCTAGTATACTATAACGTTGATAGTAATAGAGATGTAGTTGGCAAGAAAAGACTTTTAATAGAGAAATTCAGAATGATCCTTAGAAATTATTGTAAATCATGTAGTGAGACGATTATGTGTATGAACCTTCAAGGATGGTTAACACAATTACCCTAACCATTGAGGACCTCAACCTCCAAAGGTCTCCAATCTCCAACCTCCAAGGGACCCCAAGGACTATTTTGGCCACCTCCCCTTCTCTTCATTTTTTCACTTTTTTTTATTATTATTTTTTTAACATGCAATTTTTTCAAATTTTTTTTACATGGCTTAGAGTGAAATAAAACATACTTAAAACATATAAAAACCACATTTAATATTTTCTATACTCAAAATGAGAATGGTAGGGATATTTTAGTCGTGACTACTACTATTAGAAAAATAATATTTTTAGTAGCACTTTTTTTGTTTTTGGTCTGAATTTTCTTATGCACTGAAATTATACAACTTTTCTTATGTATATTAATTTGACATGAAATATGGTTGCGGCTCTACCAATCGTACTCTATGCTTGCTCATAGACACGATGCGGCTTTCCCACTGGTACTCTATGATGGGTTACTGACACTACCTATTTTATTGCATGTATTAAATCAGTATTTTTTAAGCAGTGGAACGATAAAGACAATACTAATATCTCTAAAAAATCAAGAAGAAACATTTTAAGAAAGTGTGTTCACATGATAGTTTTATTGTAGAATTGAATGCTGACAAGGAGAAGTATTTAAACTATGAAATAAATGGCACAAATAAGGTGGTAGCACTATCGGAAATGTATGCTTGCATTGTCATGACAGTTAAGAATTATATTTCTTTGGAAAACCATAAAATTCCATTGTACAAATTGTGGATATGCGAGATTGAGATCTCTGGAGATGATTGAACTCAAAGAGAATGCCAACCTAAAAATAGTAGTTGATGAAGAGGGGCATCTACTTGCTAGTGCTTTTGGTAACATGTTACCCAGTGTTAAACCATATCGTCAGCTTTCGGGGATTAGCATTCAAATGAAAGCAAAAACAAAAAGAAAGGCCTACTCTTCTACTAATATCATAAACCATATCTTGTCTACGTACCAAAACTGTTACCTGTGTAAAAATAATGTTGTAATAGGTGAAATTGCCGGAAAAATAAAATGGGCATTTATAGAAAATATCACTAAGAAAAAAAAGATGAATCGATGAAAAACAAAGTACCAGCAAACGTTACTACCATTGATCAAATATTCAATGAACCAAATAATACCAAAGACGAAACACATATTGAAACTGTCAGTGGCACACCAGTAAAAATTGTTTATGACTCAAAATGGAATAATGATTATTCTACTGATTACGAGCTAAGAGAAGACAATAGCTACAATATCAAGAGAGAACATGGTGAACTTCTTATGGAACAGATTCAAAATTCCAAAGTTGATCATTGATATTTTTAATGAAATAATCAAAGACAGGCACTGGGAGAAGCAAGCATCCTCCCAGACACATAGGCAAAGAGAGTGAGAGAGATAAAAACACATGCAAATATATAGATTCAGAGATAAAAACCAACAATGACAGACTTTGAGGTTGGCAAACACCCGCCCAGACACATAAGCATGGAGAGTGAGAGGGTCAAAAACACATAAAGATATATAGATTCTTACATACAAACGACAAAGACAGGCACTGGGAGAAGCAAACATCCGTCCAAACAAATAGGCAAAGAGAGCTAGAGAGATAAAAACACATGCAAAGAAATATAGATTCAGACATACAAACCACTAATGACAGGCATTGAGATAGGAAAACACCCCCCCCCCCAGACACATATGTACAGGAAGTGAGAGTGACAAAAACACATATAAATATATAGATTCTGACATACAAACCGAAAAACATTTGCATTGGGAAAAGCAAACACCCACCCAGACACAGAGGCCCAGAGAGTGAGAGAGACAAAAACAAATATAACTCTATAGATTCAATCATAAAAACCGACAAAGAAATGTACTGGGACAAGCAAACACCCGCCCATACACACAGGCAAAGAGAGTGAGAGCCTGGATTTAGATGTACAAACCGACAAAGACAGGGAATAGTAGAAGCAAGCAACCACCCAGACACATATAGATTCAGGCATACAAACTGACAAAGACAGGCAATGATATAAGCAAACACTCGGACAGACCCTCCCAGACACATGAGCAAAGAGAGTGGGAGTAAAGATTCAGACGTACAGACCAACAAAGACAAACATTGGGAGACGTAAACACCTACCCAGATACACAGGCAAAGAGAATGAGAGAGACAAAAACATATACAAATACATAGATTATGACATACAAACCGACAAAGACAGGCACTGGGACAAACAAACATCCGACCAGAAACACGGGCAAAGAGAGTAAGAGTATAGATTCAGACGTAAAAACTGACAAACACGGACACTAAGAGAAGCTAACATCCACCCAGGTTCACAAGCAAAGAGAGTTAAAGTGTGGATTCTAACGTAATAACCGACAACGACAAACACTGAGATAAGCAAATACCCACCCAGATACAAAGGCAAAAAGAGCGAGAGAGTCAAAAACGCATACAAATACATAGACTCAGACATAGAAACCGACAAAGACAGGCAGCGGGAGAAGAAAACATCCGGCCAGACACATAGGCAAAGAGAGTGAGAGAGATAAAAACACATACACATATACATATTCAGACATACAAACCAACAAAGACAGCCATTGAGATAAGCAAACACCCGCCAAAACACACAAGCAAAGGAAGTGAGAAAGACAAAAACACACACAAATATATAGATTCAGACATGCAAACTGACGAAAGAAGGCACTGAGAAAAGCAAACACCCACCTTGACACGCAGGCAAAGAGAGCAAGAGAGACAAAAACAAATACAACTATATAGATTTAGACATACAAACCGACAATCACAGGCACTGGGATAAACAAACATCCGACCAGAAACACGGCCAATGAGAGTGAGACTATAGATTCAGACGTAAAAACTGACAAAGACAGACATTGAGAGAAGCAAACACCCACCCAGGTTCACAAGCAAAGAGAGTTAAAGTATGGATTCAATCCTAAGAACCGACAACAAAAGACAATGAGATAAGCAAACACCCACCCAGATACAAAGGCAAAAAGAGTGAGAGAGTCAAAAACGTATACAAATACTAGATTCAGACATACAAACCTACAAAGACAGGCAGTGGGAGAAGCAAAAATCCATCCAGACATTTAGGCAAAGAGAGTGAGAGAGATAAAAACACATACAAATATGTAGATTCAGACCTACAAAACAACAAAGACAGCCATTGAGATAAGCAAACACCCACCCAAATATACAAGCAAAGGAAGAGAGAGACAAAAACGCATACACATATATAGATTCAGACATGCAAACTGAAAAAAGACAGGCACTGAGAAAAGCAAACGCAAACCCAGACACACAGGCAAAGAGAGCAAGAGAGACAAAAACAAATACAACTATATAGATTTAGACATACAAACCAACAATCACAGGCACTGGGATAAGCAAACACCCACCCGGAAACAAAATCAAAGAGAGTGAGAGTTTAGATTCAGACATAAAAACCGACAAAGAAATATAGTGGCAGAAAAAACACCAACCCAGATATACAGGCAGAGAGAGTGAGAGAGAAAAAAAACACATACAAATACATAGATTAAGACATGTAAACCGACTAAGACAGGCATTGGGAGAAGCAAATATCCACCCAGACACATAGGCAAAGAGCGTGAGAGAGACAAAAACGCAAGCAAATATATAGATTGTGACGTACAAACCGACAAAGACAGGCACTGGGACAAGAAAACACTGGATAACTCCTCTGCTTATGTGTTTTAAGATAAGATAATATTTATTTTCCAAAAGGTATCACAAGCTCTAATAGAGCCAAATTCGCTTCATATGTCAAAAAGAAATAGGCAAAGCTAAACGAAGAAACAAATAATACAACAATAAAAGAAACACCAATCAAGCATAAGAATGTTCGATAAGAATTTAACAAATAGCTAGAATAGAAACAGAAAAATAGAAGAAGAAGAGGTGGGGGATAAAAGAGAATCACAGTCATGAAGAAAAACATTACCAAAATCGTGTTCAAGGTTAAATATATAAAATTAAAGAAAAAAACACTTAAAATCAAGCCAAATTAGTTGTCAAAAGATACTACTACTACTACTAACAACTCATCGCAGCACCAAGCCGCCTGAGGCCAACACAGCTACGCACGCTCCTCCTCCACCCCAATCTATTCAAAGCCTCCCTTTTTACACCCGCCCTCGAAGTTCCCATTTCCTTTAAATCTTTCTTTATGACGTCCTCCCAACCCAGACGGGGACGACCTGCTTTCCGTTTAGCCCTAGATGGTTGGCCAAAAAGAACAATCTTCGGCAATCTGTCATCCTTCATCCGAACAACATGCCCTAACCACCTCAACCTTTCTTTCATTATAGACCTAGAAAGCGGTATTGAACCACATTTTTCGTATAGCCTATTGTTTGAAATACGGTCAGTCAGCCGGGTACCCAGAACAATCCTTAAGCAATTTCTCTGGAAAACATCTAGCAAATCTTCATCCGCTTTTCGGAGCGTCCATGCTTCAGAGCCATATTTGACCACTGTCATCACTGTAGCTTCTAAGATTCTAATCTTGGTTTGCAGACTTATCTTCCTATTCTTCCAGACTTTTTTTAACTGTGAAAAAAACACCCTGAGCCTTGGCTATTCTATTTTTAACATCTTCACTGCTCCCACCATCATTGCTAATAATACTACCAAGGTAAGTGAAACTGCCCACCTGATCAATCTTTTCATTACCCAACGTCACCTTTTCATCTTCACTTATTCCTAGCCTTAGTGACTTGGTCTTCCTAACATTAATTTTTAAACCAATACTAGCACCCTGAACTCGCAAAACCTCTAAAACTTCATTCATTTTTCTCACACTTTCATCTAGGATGCTTAAATCATCAGCATAATCCAAGTCCAGGAGACTTTTTCCTCCCCATTTGATTCCATGGTCTCCCATTGCCTTTCCTGTGCTCCTTAAAACAAAGTCCATCAAAATAATCCATATAAAGGGGGATAGAAACACATCCCTGCTTAACTCCTGATTTAATACAAAACCAGCTGGTAACCTCATTTCCTACCTTAACCGCAGCAGTGTTATTCTCGTACATAGCACAAATCACTTTAATGTATTTATCTGGTATACCATACAAGGATAAAACCTTTACTAAAGCTCCTCTATTCACAGAATCGAACGCTTGCTCATAATCTATAAAACTGAGGACCAAAGGTGTTTGAAAACTTAGGCACTTCTCAATTATTAACCTAAGAGTGAAAATTTGGTCAACACATCCTCTACCTTTTCTAAAACCGCACTGCTCTTCTCTTAAAACTTTGTCTACGGCATCTCTCAGTCTAAAAAGTATCATATTACTAAGCAATTTGCTACCTACAGAGACCAGACTAATGCCTCGATAATTACCACACTCACTTTTATCACCTTTCTTATAAAGTGGCTTAATTAAGGTTTTCCTAAAATCGTTAGGTACTTCCCCTTTTTCAAAAATCATATTCATAATCTCCAATAACTTATTTCTAACCTCAGAGCCACCATATTTAAGAAACTCATTTACTACCCTATCAGCACCTGGAGCCTTATTATTCTTTAATCCTTTAGTACTGTTTCTAATTCCTCCTCAGAAAACAAATCTTCCTTCACATCCAAGGTATCACAAACTTTTTCATTTTCCTCTATATTTTTTCCTGCAACTCTATCTCGGTTAAGCAAATTCTCAAAATGTTCGGCCCATCTCGCTTTAGCTTTTGTCTTATCGCTAATTGCCACCCCATTCCTATCTTTAACTGGGACAAGTCCGGATTGACTACTACCTCTCAATTTGTTAACGTGCCAGTACAATATTTTACTATTATGCCGTCTAGCTGCATCTTCTAAATCCTCGGCAATTTTATCCATGGCCTCCACTTCACACCTCCTTAGTTCATATTTCAATGCTTTCTCCACTTTCTTTACATTCCTTTTGTTTCATGTGATCTATCACTCAGATAATTCTTGTACAAGTCCTTTCTCCTTTCTATTAAACTTAAAGCTTTTTCACTAATATTCTTAGCTGCAGTTCTAGCTTTCTTCCCTAATACACCTTCAGCAACTTCACAAATTATTTTTCTAAAATTATTCCAACCATCTTCCACATTATCAAATTTTAAAACTCTTAAGTTTAGTATTCAACTGTTCCTGGAAAGTTTCTCTCAAATTCTCATCCTGGAGTCTACTAACATCATAACTTCCCGGGAGGTAATTACCCTTCCGATATTTCAGCTTTAAATTAACCCTTGACACTACTAGATGGTGATCTTTACTTTTAACATCAATAACAGCACTCCTATATACCCTAGTATCTTGTATTGATCCTGCCAGTCTTCGATTTACTATAACATAACCAATAAGGTTTGCTGTCTTACCATCACGTGAATACCATGTTAGCTTATGAGCCATTTTATGACCAAACACCGTATTGGTTATAACTAGATTGTTATACCTACAAAATTGCAAAAGTCTGTATCCATTACTGTTTTCTTTTCCTACACCAAATTTACCTAAGCTGGGATACCATCTATCCTTATTTCTACCAACCTGGGCGTTAAAATCTCCCAGCAATAACATCATATTTCTACCTGGGACCTTGTCTATTTGCTCCTGTAACTGTAAAAAGAATTCATCTGAGTCACTGGTATCTCCATCAGTCGGTTCTACAGGGGCGTATACTACTATAACTGATACCTTGAACTTTCTAGTCATAAAATGAGCAATTAGTATTCTATTATTAATACCTTCCCAGCCTAAACAAGACTTAGCAGCTTCCTTATTCATCATGAGCCCTACTCCCTGTCTATGTAACCCATCCTTCCTGCCTGAGTAAACAAATTCTATATCACCTAATTTCATGCTTCCTACCCCTGGGATATGAGTTTCTGAAACTCCTAATAGATCCAGTTCGAATCGTCTGAATTCGTCAGTCAAAATGTCAATACGATAGTCATTTTTTAATGTCGTAACATTCCAAGTTCCAATTTTCATGTTCTTTAAATCATTGAAATTTTTTTCGCCTCAGGAAAAGCAGTGATCCCGGATACCAGTGCAGGACGGGGATCACATATCTTCTCAGTCTACACCGAAGTGCTTAAGCCGGCTTAGAACCGGACAGCAAGAAGTCCCTGGGACCTCCATGAATGGAGGCTTTTGTGCAATCCTGGGCCCATCTTGGTCACAACATGGTTTTCAGCGCTTGGCGATGCTCTTCTACCAACAAGAGTCGAAATCCTGCACAGGACAATCTCAAGCCTATTACCTCCGACTCATTATATATTCATGCCTACAAATATTATGCTACTACGGGGAGGCAACCCGTAATAGATAAATTAGCTAGGAAGAGGTTTTTCAGCCCAAAGACGCCCATCAAAACATACCAATCCCAGAAGAATTGTCCATTAGTCAGAATCCCGTGCGAATGCTGTGTCGTTTACTAGGCTATAATTTCCTCGAGAGGGCGCCACTCCTCAAGTGGGAATAGAGTTGACCGCTAGGTCCCCAGTCTTGCAGGTACCCCGAAAAGGTCGAGGCAGCCCTTTGCAGAGGCCGTTGTCCATAGATCTGGATCTTACGCCCTGCCACAGTTGTCCTCCTATAGAGGATCCTCCCGCGATGGTGTTCTGCATCACCATGCAATTTAACCCATTGCTGGGAGAAGGTTTGCAACTCATGGAACTTGTGGATAAACAAGTGGGCCCTTTTGAGTGTACATTTGAGGGGCCTTCTTCTTCCTCTGCCTGTATTTATGACCCCGGGCAAGGGTGCACCAGATTCTATTATGGACCCCCAGGGACAAGGTCCCCCTTTGGTCCATGCCTCCTATGGAGGTACCCTACATATCTGTAGAGCGTTCCCCTATCGCCACCTGGGGACATGCTGAATGGCCTGGGGGAGGCCAGATAAACGGATCACTTTTGTTTTGCAAAGGCAATAACTCAGTGACATATTTAATCTACTACTTATAAATATACATAACTCACTGACTAGGCCTATATAAGTTATATACAGAAATATATAACTCAGTGACACATTAAACCTACTACTTATAAAATATGTGTAATATTTATACATATATATATATACATATATATACATATATATACATATATATATATATATATATATATATATATATATATATATATATATATACATATATATATATACATATACATATATACATATACATATATATATATATATATATATATATATATATATATATATATATATATATATATATATATATATATATATATATATATATATAATATATATATATATATATATATATATACATATATACATATACACATATATACATATATATGAAGATGGAGTATATAAGAATAGAGAAAAACAAAAGAAACATTTACACTTCAACACAAGACAATATAATCCAGAATTTATTAACATTGCTTTCATCAGTTCTAAATTTAGCAATCCTTCTCTAACAACTAGAATAAGACCCATGATACGGCACATCTCCAATACAAGGCTATTTTTGTGCCGTAGGGGAAGATTTAAAATCAGCTTAACTGAACCAGCAGCTACGCCTATTATAGTAACTTATATGCCTGTAGTAATATTGGTAACTTATGCTTATAGTAATTATAGTAACAGTGCCTAGATTATAATTCTATGTGGTTTTCAATAAAACTATAGTAATTACTTATTTAAAATATAAAGCAGGATTCATAGCTTGTTAAAAAGCCAAGAAAATAATAATTTGAATTTTGCGCTAAAAAAAAAACTATGCGTTTTATATATTTACAATTAAAGAAAGGAATACAATTAAAGGGAAAAACAAATTAAAATTAAAGGTCGGAAAAGAAATTTAACATAAATAAATATCAAAAAAGGGAAAATAAGAGGGACAAAGTTAAACAGAAAAATAATGACGCATGATTATTGCGAACATACACAACAACTAAAATAAGAGACGGAGAAGTTAATTTTGCTAGAGAGCATAGTTCAGGGATTATTTAGGTGCGCCAAAATAAAGGGGATAAAACTTTTCCGGAAGCTCTCAGTAACGGTATGGATAGGTGAATATGTTGGAATTGCCATGGAAGCTAAGCAGGGGAGACGGGTCTAATGGCGTCATGTAAATCAGGAAAGATGTCCTCAGTACGAAGATTAGATATTGCGGATTTAGCAAAACGCAAACAAATTTGTAATCTTCTTTCTTTTAATGTGGTAATACTTGCGGATTTAAAGAGGAAGGAGTATTAAATTTTGCTCTCTTTGTAGATGATCCTGAGTGAACGCTGTTAGACCGACTCAATTTTGTCACTAAGATCGCTTGAAAGATGTGAATCTCAGACTGGACATGCATATTCTAATAGCGACCTGATAAATGATAAATAAACACAGAGGGACTGCATCTTAGGACAATTAAATTTGTTTAGAATTTTAACATACATAATGAAACGTTTGCTAGTTTAACAATATTAGAAACAAGCATGTCCTATTTAAGATTATTTGAAATTGTGACACCAAGGAGTTTAACATGTTTTACAAGCATTTCGGGTGGGATAGGGTCAAGGAAAGTGGGAGTGGACTTCAAAAAAAATTATCGTCATTATGTTTGATTTGGTGGAATTTACTTTCATATTTAAGTTCATAGCTTCATCCGAAATGTGGGTTAGGATTTTGTGGGGGTCACTTTAGGTATTCCTGTGACATACTTAAAGGATCGACAAGTCATCCACGTATTTCCACCTTTGGAGGAAAATCCCTACCAATATCGTTAATCATGACTAGAAATAAAAGCGGTCGCAATAAGATTCCTTGAGGAATTCCACAATATATACGCAGGGGGTTAGAGAAAATATTTTTGTATTTAAAAACTTGAGATCTATTCGAAAGAAACGATATAACAATATTTACCAATAGAGTATCAAGTTCAAAGTTAAACAGTAGTGAACGAATTAGGATGGTGTGGTCAACCAGGTCAAAAGTTTTTTTAAATCAACTAAGACAAGGTACAGCCAAACATTTGGTTTATCAAGGTTACTTACGATGGTATGCATTAACTGCACAAGGTAATGGGCGGTGGAAGTTTCCTTAAGTTACCGAACTGCCGGGTGTCAATAC
>CM051270.1:7384740-7429740 GCA_027921565.1 Artemia sinica | reverse complement strand
AAAATGACCATCGTATCGACATTTTGACTGACGAATTCAGACGATTCGAACTGGATTATTAGGAATTTCAGAAACTCATATCCCAGGGGTAGGAAGCATGAAATTAGGTGATATAGAATTTGTTTACTCAGGCAGGAAGGATGGGGTACATAGACAGGGAGTAGGGCTCATGATGAATAAGGAAGCTGCTAAGTCTTGTTTAGGCCGGGAAGGTATTAATAATAGAATACTAATTGCTCATTTTATGACTAGAAAGTTCAGGGTATCAGTTATAGTAGTATACGCCCCTGTAGAACCGACTGGCGGAGATACTAGTGACTCAGATGAATTTTACTTACAGTTACAGGAGCAAATAGACAGGGTCCCAGGCAGAAATATGATGTTATTACTGGGAGATTTCAACGCCCAGGTTGGTAGAAATAGGGATAGATGGTATCCCAGCCTAGGTAAATTTGGTGTAGGAAAAGAAAACAGTAATGGATACAGACTTTTGCAATTTTGTAGGTATAACAATCTAGTTATAACCAATACGGTGTTTGGTCATAAAATGGCTCATAAGTTAACATGGTATTCACGTGACGGTAAGACAGCAAACCTTATTGATTATGTTATAGTAAACCGAAGAATGGCAGGATCAATACAAGATACTAGGGTATATAGGAGTGCTGTTATTGATGTTAAAAGTAAAGATCACCATCTAGTAGTGTCAAGGGTTAATCTAAAGCTGAAATATTGGAAGGGTAACCACCTCCCGGGAAGTTATGATGTTGGTAGACTCCAGGATGAGAATTTGAGAGAAACTTTCCAGGAACAGTTGAATACTAAACTTGAGAGTTTAAAATTTGATAATGTGGAAGATGGTTGGAATGATTTTAGAAAAATAATTTGTGAAGTTGCTGAAGGCGTATTAGGGAAGAAAGCTAGAACTGCAGCTAAGAATATTAGTGAAAAAGCTTTATGTTTAATAGAAAGGAGAAAGGACTTGTACAAGAATTATCTGAGTGATAGATCGTATGAAAACAAAAGAAATGTAAAGAAAGTGGAGAAAGCATTAAAATATGAACTAAGGAGGTGTGAAGTGGAGGCCATGGATAAAATTGCCGAGGATCTGGAAGATGCAGCTAGACGGCATAATAGTAAAATATTGTACTGGCACGTTAACAAATTGAGAGGTAGTAGTCAATCCGGACTTGGCCCAGTTAAAGATAGGAATGGGGTCACAATTAGCGATAAGGAAAAAACTAAAGAGAGATGGGCCGAACATTTTGAGAATTTGCTAAACCGAGATAGAGTTGCAGGAAAAAATATAGAGGAAGATGAAAAAGTTTGTGATACCTTGGATGTGAAGGAAGATTTGTTTTGTGAGGAGGAATTAGCAACAGTACTAAAAGGATTAAAGAATAATAAGGCTCCAGGTGCTGATAGGGTGGTAAATGAGTTTCTTAAATATGGTGGCTCTGAGGTTAGAAATAAGTTACTGAAGATTATGAATATGATTTTCGAAAAAGGGGAAGTACCTAACGATTTTAGGAAAACCTTAATTAAGCCACTTTATAAGAAAGGTGATAAAAGTGAGTGTGGTAATTATCGAGGCATTAGTCTGGTCTCTGTAGGTAGTAAATTACTTAGTAATATGATACTTTTTAGACTGAGAGATGCTGTAGACAAAGTTTTAAGAGAAGAGCAGTGCGGTTTTAGAAAAGGTAGAGGATGTGTCGACCAAATTTTCACTCTTAGGCTAATAATTGAGAAGTGCCTGAGTTTTCAAACACCTTTGGTCCTCAGTTTTATAGATTATGAGCAAGCGTTCGATTCTGTTGATAGAAGAGCTTTAGTAAAGGTTTTATCCTTGTATGGTATACCAGACAAATACATTAAAGTGATTAGTGCTATGTACGAGAATAACACTGCTGCGGTTAAGGTAGGCAATGAGGTTAGCAGCTGGTTTTGTATTAAATCAGGAGTTAAGCAGGGTTGTGTTCTATCTCCCTTTGTATGGATTATTTTGATGGACTTTGTTTTAAGGAGCACAGGAAAGGC
Organism: Artemia sinica; assembly: GCA_027921565.1. Lineage (NCBI taxonomy): Eukaryota > Metazoa > Arthropoda > Branchiopoda > Anostraca > Artemiidae > Artemia > Artemia sinica. The sequence continues at coordinate 7,427,700 of CM051270.1, read as the reverse complement.
AATGGGAGACCACGGAATCAAATGGGGAGGAAAAAGTCTCCTGGACTTGGATTATGCTGATGATTTAAGCATCCTAGATGAAAGTGTGAGCAAAACGAATGAAGTTTTAGAGGTTTTGCGAGTTCAGGGTGCTAGAATTGGTTTGAAAATTAATGTTAGGAAGACTAAGTCACTAAGTCTAGGAATAAGTGAAGATGAAAAGGTGACGTTGGGTAATGAAAAGATTGATCAGGTGGGCAGCTTCACTTACCTTGGTAGTATTATTAGTAAAGATGGTGGGAGCAGTGAAGATGTTAAATATAGAATAGCCAAGGCTCAGGGTGTTTTTTCACAGTTAAAAAAAGTCTGGAAGAATAGGAAGATAAGTCTGCAAACCAAGATTAGAATATTAGAAGCTACAGTGATGACAGTGGTCAAATATGGCTCTGAAGCATGGACGCTCCGAAAAGCGGATGAAGATTTGCTAGATGTTTTCCAGAGAAATTGCTTAAGGATTGTTCTGGGTACCAGGCTGACTGACCGTATTTCAAACAATAGGCTATACGAAAAATGTGGTTTAATACCACCTTCTAGGGCTATAATGAAAGAAAGGTTGAGGTGGTTAGGGCACGTTGTGCGGATGAAGGATGACAGATTGCCGAAGATTGTCCTTTTCGGCCAACCATCTAGGGCTAAACGGAAAGCAGGTCGTCCCCGTCTAGGGTGGGAGGACGTCATAAAGAAAGATTTAAATGAAATGGGAACTTCGTGGGCGGGTGTAAAAAGGGAGGCTTTGAATAGATTGGGGTGGCGGAGGAGCGTACGTAGCTGTGTTGGCCTCAGGCGGCTTGGTGCTGCGGTGAGTTGTTAGTAGTAGTAGTAGTAGTAATAGGGGACTTGCAGTGGTAAGCCAATGTGCCGGTTAAACTGCACTGTATATTCAAGCCCCCAGGCATGTTCTTGTATATTAAGCGTCAATAGGATCAACACTACTGCCCTCCTATTTCTTTTGATTCTTAAAAGCGAACAAGAACTTTCAATGTATATCAAATGAGCTCTCTCCGAAGTTTGTATGGGCATCCCTTTCATAAGAACTACCCCCCCTCAGAGCATAGCGCTTACAATTCCTGCCCTCGGGGCCCTGGGGGGTCGCTTCGACACAGGAGGTTTTCTTATCTGACCTTTGAATTGTTTTTAATGAAATGGTTATTTTAAGAATTTTGTCGGATGGGCTTGGGGAAAAACGAGGTTTATGTGTGGGGGTGGAGGGGAGGGGGTGGCTAGTTGCCCTTGGATAGAATTTGACTCATCAAAAGTGTATTATAAATAACAATTTCCAATCAAATGTGCCATCTCTGAAGCTTATATGAGCACCCCTTTCATAAGAACCATATACATCTCCAGGATAACATTTACAACGCCTACTCCCAGGCCCAGGGGGGTTGTGTCGACACCGGACTTTTTGTTATCTAACTTTGGAACAATTTTCAAAAAACTGGCTATCTTAAAATTTGTAGTGGATGGATTTGGGAGAAAAGGGTGTGGGGTGGGGCTGGTTGCCCCTAAATCTCTTTAATCTTAAAAAGTGAACTAGAACTTTCAATTTCCAATCAAATTTACCCTTTATGAAGTTTAAACGAGCATACCTATCATAAAAACTATATATGCTTTTAGGGCATAACTTAGAACGCCTTCCCCCTGGCCCTGGGGAATGGATTGACACCAGAGTTTTTCTTATTCGACCTTCGAACTATTTTTAACAAAATGTATATCTTAAAATTTCCATCAGATGGGTATAGAAAAAGAAGGCGTGGGGGGGATAGCTGACCTCGGGTCTCATTTGACTATTAAAAAGAGAGCTTGAACTTTCAATTTCCAATCAAATGATACCTCTCTGCATTTTCTATGAGTATCTCTTTCATAAGAACCATATATGCCACAGGGAGTCGCTTACAACGCCTGTCCCCTGGCCCTGGGGGGTTGTGTCAACACCTGAGTTTTTGTTATCGGACTTTCGAAGAATTTGCAACTTACTGGCTATCTGAAAATTTTTATCGGATGCATTTGGGGGAAAAGAGACATGAGAGGGGGGGGCTAATTGCCCTCCAATCTCTTTTGACTCTCAAAAACCGAACTAGAAATATCAATATCCAATCAAATGAGCCCTCTTCGAAGTTTGTATGGGCAATCCTTTCATAAGAACTATATATGCCACCCCCCCAGAGCATAGCTTAAAATGGCTGCACTCTAGGCCCTGGGGGGTCGCGTCTACACAGGAGGTTTTCTTAGCTGACCTTTGAATTATTTTTAATGAAATTGCTATTTTAAGAATTTTGTCGGATGGGCTTGGGGAAAAACGGGGTGTGTGTGTGGGGGCGGCTAGTTGCCCTTGGATAGAATTTGACTCATCAAAAGTGTATTATAAATTTCAGTTTCCAATCAAATGTGCCATATCTGAAGTTTATATGAGCACCCCTTTCATAAGAACCATATACATTCCCAGGACAACATTTACAACGCCTACTCCCAGGCCTAGGGGGGCTGTGTTGACACCGGACTATTTTTTATCTAACTTTTGTACAATTTTCAAAAAACTGGCTATCCCAAAATTTGTAGTGGATGGATTTGGGAGAAAAGGGTGTAGGGGTGGGGCTGGTTGCCCTTAAATCTCTTAATCTTAAAAGTGAACTAGAACTTTCAATTTCCAATCAAATGAGCCCTCTATGAAGTTTAAACGAGCATACCTTTCATAAAAAACCATATGTACTTTTAGGGCATAACTTAGAACGACTTCCCCCTGGCCCTGGGGAATGGATTGATACTGGAGCTTTTCTTATTCGACCTTTGAATTATTTTTAACAAAATGTATATCTCAAAATTTCCATCAGATGGGTTTAGAAAAAGAAGGCTTGGTGGGGGATAGCTTACCTCGGGTCCCATTTGACTATTAAAAAGAGAGCTCGAACCTTCAATTTCCAATCAAATGATACCTCTCTGCAGTTTCTATGAGTATCTCTTTCATAAGAACCTTATATGCCACAGGGAATCGCTTACAACGCCTGCCCCCTGGCCCTGGCGGGTTGTTTCAACACCTGAGTTTTTGTTTTCGGACTTTCAAAGAATTTCTAACTTAATGGCTATCTGAAAAGTTTTTATCGGATGCATTTGGGAAAAATGGGCATGACGGGGGGGGGCTAATTGCCCTCCAATCTCTTTTGACTCTTAAAAACTGAACTAGAAATGTCAATATCCAATCAAATGAGCCCTCTCTGAAGTTTTTAAGAGCATGCCTTTCATAAGAATATTGCCCAAGGGCACAACTTACAACACCTGCCCTCAGGCCCTGGGGGGCTGTGTCAACTCAGGAGTATTCGTTATATGGTCTACCCCGGAGTTTTCGTTATTTGAACTATTTAAAAAAAATAACTATCTCAAAGTTCTTATCGGATGGGTTTGAGGTATTTTTGACATAACACCTTTAAATTAGGTGTTGTTTTCTTACACCACACTGCTGTTCTAAGACGAACAAATAAACTTTCAAATGAGGATATATCAATTTATTTAGACAGTGAAAAAAACAGGTACAAAAGTTCGGATATTTTGGTCACATATACAGCGACCGTCTTCAGTATAAATGCTAAAATAACAAAATTGAAAGTAACATATTTATATGCAACAAAATAAATAACTTTTTGGGTCATTCACAAAATAAGGAACTTCCGGATTATTCACTAGATTATTTTCAAAGAGAGTTCATTGACAAATTTCATTCAAAGTTCTTGATGTAAATTTTCTTCTTTAATCTTACCAAAATGTAAAACAAATTTCCAATGAAAGTGGCAAAGCCTTCCGTGTCTTCTAATTGAAAAACCAACACAATTAAAAGGTGTTATTTCAAAAATACGTCGTGTTTACGGGGAAATGAGACCAGCCTATTAAACATTTATAAATAAATGGATTTATTCCCACTTGAAAGTTGATTTTTTCGTCTTAAAACGGCAGTGTGGTCTAAGAAAACAACATCAAATTTAAAGGTGTTATGTCGAAAATACGTTGTATATATGGGGAAATGAGACCAACCCAGTAAACATCTATAAACTCAACATTTGGTTTGCAATTAGAAGACACGGAAGGCGTTGCCACTTTCATTGGAAATTTGTTTTACATTTTGGTAAGATTTAAGAAGAAAATTTACATCAAGAACTTTGAATGAAATTTGTCAATGAACTCTCTTTGAAAATAATCTAGTGAATAATCCGGAAGTTCCTTATTTTGTGAATGACCCAAAAAGTTGTTTATTTTATTGCATATAAATATGTTACTTTCAATTTTGTTATTTTAGTATTTATACTGAAGACGGTCGCTTTATATGTGACCGAAATATCTGGACTTTTATACCTGTTTTTCACTGTCCAAATAAATGGATTTATCCCCATCTGAAAGTTTATTTGATGAGTTTGAAGAAAAAATGGCATGGAGGGGGGGGGATTTGGTGCCCTCCAATCTTTTTTGACTCTTTAAAATGAACTAGAATTTTCAAGTTCCAATCAAATGAGTCCTCTTTGAAGTTTATACGAGCATCCCTTCCATAAGAAATATATATACCCTTAGGGCATAATTTACAATGCCTGCCCTCGGGCCCTGGAGGTTTTGTCGACACCTGAGTTTCGCTATATGACCTTTGAACTATTTTAAAGTAAATAGCTATCTCAAAACATTTATTGGATGCATTTAGGAAAAGGCGTGGGGTTACCCTCCGATATCTTTTGACGCTTAAAAAGTGAACTAGAACTTTCAATTTCCAATCAAGTGAGCCATCTCTGAAGTTTATACTAGCCTTCCTTCCATAAGAACCATATATGCCCCCAGGGCATAACTTATAACTCTTGCCCTGAAGACTGTTGGGAGAGTGTCCTGCTCAAATATATAATTTCCAGAACTACCAACTACGTTGAACAAAATGGCTATCTCAAAATTTTGATTGGATATGCTTGGGAAAATAGTGGGCGTGGATGGGGTGTTAGTTGCCTTCCAATCTCTTTCGACTATTAAAAAGGTCACTGGCCATTTCAATTTCCAATCGAATTAGCTCTTTTTGAAGTTTCTACGGCAACGCTTTCTATAAAAACCTTACATGCCCCAAGGGCATAACTTACAACCCTTGTCCTGAGGGTTGTGAAGGGGGGTGTGTCATCCGCAAAGATCTAATTTTCAGAATTTTCAACTACGTTAAACAAAATGGCTTTCTCAAAATTTTGATTGGATGTGTGAAAAAGTGGACTTGAGAAGGGGGTTTGTTGCCCTCCAATCACTTTCGACTATTAAAAAGGGCACTAGCTCTTTAAATTTCCAATCAAATGAGTCCTTTTTGAAGTTTCTACGACAAAGCTTTCTATAAAAAAGCTTATTTGATTGGATATGCTTGGGAAAATAGTGGGCGTGGATGGGGTGTTAGTTGCCTTCCAATCCCTTTCGACTATTAAAAAGGTCACTGGCCATTTCAATTTCTAATCGAATTAAATATTTTTGAAGTTTCTACGACAACACTTTCTATACAAAACCTTATATACGCCAAGGGCATAACTTACAACCCTTGCCCTGAGGGTTGTGGGGTGGGGGGGGTGTCATCCGCGAAGATCTAATTTCCAGAATTTTCAACTACGTTAAACAAAATGACTTTCTCAAAATTTTGATTGGATGTGTTTGGGTAAAAAGTGGACTTGATAGGGGAGTTTGTTCCCCTCCAATCACTTTCGACTATTAAAAAGGGCACTAGCTCTTTAAATTTCCAATCAAACGAGTCTTTTTTGAAGTTTCTACGACAAAGCTTTCAATAAAAACCTTATATGGGCCCAGGGCATAGCTTACAACTCCTCCCCTGAGGGCTGTGGGGGGAGTGTCCTTCTCAAAAACATAATTTTGATGTGGATATAAACTATTTAGAACAAAATGGCTATCTTAAAATTTTGATTGGATGTGTTTGGGGAAATGGTGAGCGTGGAAGGGTTGTTAGTTGCCTTCCAATCACTTTTGACCCTTAAAAAGGGCAGTAGAATTCTCGATTTCCAATTGAATGAGCCTCCTTTAAAGTTTATATGACAACCCCTTCCATATGAAGTGTCTTTGGGAAAAAAAAAATCACAATAAAACATTGGAGCCGTATGGCCTTTACTATAAGCAAAGCTATAGCATTGACTCTGATAGTGTAAAATAAACCATAAATAACAAATAAAACATTCAAGCCTTGTGGCTTTTACTATAGGCGCTGCTATAGTACTATAGCATTGACTCTGATAGTGTAAAATAAACCATAAATAACTAATAAAACATTCAAGCCTTGTGGCTTTTATTATAGGCGCTGCTATAGTACTATAGCATTGACTCTGATAGTGTAAAATAAACCATAAATAACTAGTAAAACATTCAAGCCTTGTGGCTTTACTATAGGCGCTGCTATAGTACTATAGCATTGACTCTGATAGTGTAAAATAAACCATAAATAACTAATAAAACATTCAAGCCTTGTGGCTTTTACTATAGGCGCTGCTATAGTACTATAGCGTTGTCTCTGATTTCCTTTCGTTTTTGTTTTGTTTGACTATTGGTAGTGATTTGTGGTAGTTATTTGGGTAGATTATTTGATGTTTTTTTGTTCATTTGTTGCTTAACGAGGCTCTTTACTGTTTTGAAAAACTTATTATAAGAAAAAAGCTTTTATAAATCAATTATATTAGGACGATTTACTACAAATGGCCGATTTTTGCATTTTGCTCCATATGAACATAATTGACAAATCAAACAAAAGAAAATGGCTTTGAAATAACCCGAACCATTGCCCACTTTTCGTTTCTTGGTATTAAATTATGCCCTGGGGGCATATAAGGTTTTTATATAAGGTGTTGTCGTAGAAACTTCAAAAAAGGCTCATCTGATTGAAAATTCAAAGGGCTTGTGCCCGTTTTACAAGTCGAAAGAGATTGGATGGCAACTAGACCCATCCCCCCCTGCGCCAATTTTTCCTCCAAACACATCCGATCAAAATTTTGAGATAGCTGTTTTGTACACCGTAGTTTATTTCCAGATAAAAAATATGTTTTTAAGGAGAAAACTTTCCTACAACCCTCAGGGCAAAGGTTTTAATTTATGCCCTGGGGGCATATGAGGTTTTTATAAAAGGCGTTGTCGTAGAAACTTCAAAAAAGGCTCATTCGATTTGAAATTCAAAGCGCTAGTACCCTTTTTAATAGTCGAAAGTCATTGGAGGGCAACTAGCCCGCTCCCCACGCCCCTTATTCCCCCAAACACATCCAATCAAATTTTTGAGATAACTGTTTTGTTCAGCGTAGTTGATTTCCACATAGAAAATTTCTTTTTGAGGAGGGCACTCCCCCACAACCCTCAGGGCAAGGGTTTTAAGTTATGCCCTGGGGGTATATAAGGTTTTTATAGAAGGTGTTGTACAGGAAACTTAAAAAAAAAGCATATTCAATTGAATATTCAAAGAGTTAGTGCACTTTTTAATAGACGAAAGTGATTGTAGGACAACTAGTCCCCCTCGCCCATCATTCCCCAAATGCATCCAATCAAAATTTTAAGATAGCCATATTGTTCAGAGTAGTTTATTTCCAGATACAAAATATCTTTTAGTGGAGGATGCTCCCCCACAACCCTCGGGGAAAGGGTTTTAAATCATGCCCCTGGGGCATATAAGGTTTTTTATAGAAGGTGTTGTCGTAGAAACTTCAAAAAAGGTTCATTCGATCGGAAATTCATAGGGTTACTGCACTTTTCAATAGTCAAAAGTGATTGGAGGGAAACTAGCCCTCCCCCACCAAGCCCATCATTCCCCCAAACACATCCAATCCAAATTTTGATATAGCCATTTTATTCAGCATACTTGATTTCCAGATAGAAAATATTTTTTGGAGAAGGACAACCCCCCCCCCACAATCCTCGGGGCAAGGGTTTTAAGTTATGCCCTGGAGACATATAAGGTTTTTATAAAAGGCGTTGTCATAGAAACTTCAAAAAAGGCTCATCCGATTTAAAATTCAAAGGGCTAGTGCCCTTTTAATAGTCGAAAGTGTTTGGAGGGCAATTAGCCCCCCTCCCCGCGCTCGTCATTCCTCCAAACAAATCCAATCAAAATTTTGAGATAGCCATTTTGTCCAGCATAGTTGATTTCCAGATAGAAAATATGTTTTTGAGGAGGACACTTCCCTATAACCCTCAGGGCAAGGGTTTTAAGTTATGCAATGGGGGTATATGAGGTTCTTATAGAAGGTTTTGTTGTAGAAACTTCAAAACAGGCTCATTCGATTTGAAATTTAAAGAGCTACTACCCTTTTTATTAGTCAAAAGTGATTGGAGGGCAACTAGTCCCCTCCCCCACGCCTATCATTCCCCCAAAAAGATCAAATGAAAATTTTTAGATCGCCATTTTGCTCAGCGTAGTTTATTTCCAGATTCGAAATATCTTTTAGTGGAGGATACTCCCCCAAAACCCTCAGGGCAAGGGTTTAAGTTATGCCCAGGGGGCATATAAAGTTTTTATAGAAGGTGTTGTCGTAGAAACTTCAAAAAAGGTTCATTCGATTGGAAATTCACAGCGCTAGTGCGTTTTTCAATAGTCGGAAGTGATTGGAGGGCAACTAGCCCCCTCCCCACCACGCTCATCATTCCCCCAAACACATCCAATCCAAATTTTGATATAGCCATTTTATTCAGCGTAGTTGATTTCCAGATAGAAAATATCTTTTTGAGAAGGACACCCCCCCCCCACAATCCTTGGGGAAAGGGTTTTAAGTTATGCCCTGGGGCATATAAGGTTTTTATAGAAAGCATTGTCATATAAACTTCAAAAAAGGCTCATTCGATTGAAAAATAAAAGGGCTAGTGCCCGTTTTAATAGTCGAAAGTGATTTTAGGGCAATTAACCCCCCCCCCCCCCCCCCGCACCCATCATTCCTCCAAACACATCCAATCAAAATTTGAAATAGTCATTTTGTCCAGCAAAGTTGATTTCCAGATAGAAAATATGTTTTTGAGGAGGACACTTCCCTACAACCCTCAGGGCAAGGGTTTTAAGTTATACCCTGGGGGCATATGAGGTTCTTATAGAAGGCGTTGTTGTAGAAACTTCAAAACAGGCTCACTCGATTTGAAATTTAAAGTGCTAGTACCCTTTTTATTAGTCGAAAGTGATTGGAGGGAAACTAGCCCCCTCCCCCACAGCAATAATTTCCCCAAACACATCCAATCAAAATTTTTAGATAGCCATTTTGTTCTGCGTAGTTGATTTCCAGAAAAAAAACATCTTTTCGAGGAGGAAACTCCCCCACAACCCACGGAGCAAGGGTTTTAAGTTATGCCTTGAGGGCATATGAGGTTCTTATAGAAGACGTTTTCGTAAAAACTTCATAAAAGGCTCATTCGGTTAGAAATTCTAAGGCCTAATGCACTTTTAATAGTCGAAAGTGATTGGAGGGCAACTAGGCCCCCCTCCACGCCTATCATTTCCTCAAATAAATCCAATCAAAATTTTTAGATAGCCATTTTGCTCAGCGTAGTTTATTTCCAGATCCAAAATATATTTTATTGGAGAACACTTCCCCAAAACCCTCAGGGCAAGGGATTTAAGTTATGCCCTGGGAGCATATATGATTTTTATAGAAGGCGTTGTCGTAGAAACTTCAAAAAAGGCTCATCCGATTTAAAATTCAAAGGGCCTGTGTCCTTTTAATAGTCGAAAGTGATTGGAGGAAAATTAGCCCCCCCCCCCGCGCTCATCATTCCTCTAAGCACATCCAATCAAAATTTTGAGATAGCCATTTTGTCCAGCGTAGTTGATTTCCAGACAGGAAATATGTTTTTGAGGAGGACACTTCCCTACAACCCTCAGGGCAAGGGTTTAAAGTTATGCAATGGGGGTATATGAGGTTCTTATAGAAGGCTTTGTTGTAGAAACTTCAAAACAGGCTCATTTGATTTGAAATTCAAAGAGCTGCTACCCTTTTTATTAGTCGAAAGTGATTGGAGGGCAACTAGCCCCCTCCCCCACGCCTATCATTCCCCAAAAAAGATCCAATAAAAATTTTAGATCGCCATTTTGCTCAGCGTAGTTTATTTCCAGATTCAAAATATCTTTTTGTGGAGGAAACTCTCCCAAAACCCTCAGGGCAAGGGTTTAAGTTATGCCCAGGGGGTATATAAGGTTTTTATAGAAGGTGTTGTCGTAGAAACTTCAAAAAAGGTTCATTCGATTGGAAATTCACAGTGCTAGTGCGCTTTTCAATATTCGGAAGTGATTGGAGGGCAACTAGCTATCCCCCTCCCCAACACGCCCATCATTCCCCCAAACACATCCAATCCAAATTTTGATATAGCCATTTTATTCAGCGTAGTTGATTTCCAGATAGAAAATATCTTTTTGAGAAGGACACCCCCCCCCCACAATCCTTGGGGCAAGGGTTTTAAGTTATGCCCTGGGGGCATATAAGGTTTTTATAGAAGGCGTTGTCATAGAAACTTCAAAAAAGGCTCATTCGATTGAAAATTCAAAGGGCTAGTGCCCGTTTTAATAGTGGAAAGTGATTGGATTGCGACTAACGCCCCTCTCACGCCCACCATTTTCCTAAACACATCCAATCAAAATTCTGGAATATCCATTTTGTTCAACGTAGTTGAAATTTCTGGAAATTAGGTTTCTTAGGATGATAACCCCCTCAGAGCCCTTAGTGCAAGGGTTGTAAGTTATGCCCTGGGGGTATATAAGGTTTATATAGAAAGTTGTTGTATATGATTTATAGAATAGATTTTAGAATCCCTCAAATCCAAATTTTTATGTTTAAAAAGCAAATGATGACTTAACATTCAACAAAAATGCACTGTGATAATGCTAATCCCCAATGAGGCATCTCAGCAGTATCCCAAGAACTACTCAGGGTATTATGTTCAAACGTTTGGGACTACCTCTGCTCTTAAAATTTAACCAAATCCAAATAGAGTAAGCGTATCCAAGCTGTCAAAGATAGTAAACAGATTTTTTTTTTGCGAATGGTGTCAAGTTTTTCATTACAGGTCAATTAGAGGAGTTATGAAACTAAATTAAGCAGTACTATTTGTGTCCAGATTTTTAAAAGGGTAGTTGCTGTTAAAAATTGCTGAAATTTTTTTCCGGCATACAAAAAGCAGGTCAAACAATAAAGTTTTAAAAACGAAAAGATTTAAAGTATTATTTTCTTTTTCCATGAAAAGACTATGTCAATATAAAACGAACAGAAATTAATTAGAAAAAACTTTTTCCATTAAATAAGTTTTTCAAAGAAAAGTAAGAACTCCATTAAACAAATAAATGAGCAAAACTAAAATCAAATAATTTACAAAGCGTGAAACTACCACAAATTATTATTGATAAATAAATGAAACCCAAAACAAATAGAAATTACAATAATTAACAGACTCAAACTCAAAACAAGCAGAAATTAACATAATCGGGTGCAAATCCCTATGCCCTTCCAAGGCCAGGACAAAAATTGTACTTTACTGAAACAATACAAATGAATATGCATTGTCAGTTTAATATACATTTACTGATATTTAGTAATCAAAATGTTAATATTATTTGATTTACGAAAGTTATAAAAGTAAAGAAATTTATGCATCCTATGTGGAATAAATGTCTAATGTATATAGGATGCATAAATATCTTTACTTTTATAACTTTCATAAATCAAATAATATTAACATTTTGACTACTAAATATCAGTAAATGTAAATTAAACTGACAATGCACATTCATTATTATTTTTCAGTAAAGTGCAAACTTTGTCCTGGCCTTAGGAAGGCAGAGGGATTTTGCGCCCAACTTATGTTAATTTCTGCTCGTTTTGAGTTTGAGTCTGTTAATTATTGTAATTTCTGTTCGCTTTGGGTTTCATTTATTTATCAATAATGATCTGTGGTAGTTTCACGCTTTGTAAATTATTTGATTTTAGTTTTGCTCATTTTTTTGTTTAATAGAGTTATTACTTTTCTTTGAAAAACTTATTTAATGGAAAAAGTTTTTTTAACTAATTTCTGTTCGTTTATATTGACATAGTCTTTTCGGGGAAAAAGAAAATAATACTTTAAATCTTTTCGTTTTTTAAGACTTTAAAGTTTGACCTGCTTTTTGTATGCCAGAGAAAAATTTTTAGCAATTTTTAACAGCATACACCCTTTTAAAAATCTGGACAAAAATAGTACTGTTTAATTTAGTTTCATAACTCCTCTAATTGATCTGTAATGTAAACTTGATACTATTCTTACGAAAAAATCTGTTTACTTTCTTTGATAGCTTTGATACACTTACTCTATTTGAATTTGGTTAAATTTTAAGAGCAGAGGTAGCCCCAAACGTTTGAACATAATACCCTCAGTAGTTCTTGGGATACTGCTGAGATGCCTTATTGGGAATTAGCAGTATCACAATGCATTTTGATTGAATCTTAGGTCAACATTTAGTTTTTAAACATATAAAAATTCGATTTGAGGGGGAATAAAATCTATTCTATAAATCATATACAACAATTTTCTATATAAACCTTATATACCCCCAAGGCATAACTTACAACCCTTGCACTGAGGGCTCTGAAGGGGTTATCATCTTAAGATACTGAATTTCCAGAACTTTCAACTACGTTGAACAAAATGGATATCTCAAAATTTTGATTGGATGTGTTTGGGAAAATGGTGGGCGTGAGAGGGGCGTTATTCGCAATCCAATCATTTTCAACTATTAAAAAAAGCACTAGCCCTTTCAATTTCCAATTGAATGATACTTTTTGAAGTTTCTACGACAACACTTTCAATAAAAAATTAATATGCCCCCGGGACATAACTTACTACCCCTTCCCTGAGGGCTGTGGGGGGAGGGGTTGTCATCCTTATGGACCTAATTTCCAAAACTTTTAACTACGTTGAATAAGATGGCTATCTAAAATTTTTGATTGAATGTGTTTTGCGAAAAGGTAGGCGAGAGAGGGGGATTAGTTGCCCTCAAATAACTTTTGACTATTAAAAAGGGTACTAGTCCTTTGAATTTCAAGTTGAATGTGCCCTTTTTCAAGTTTCTACGACAAAGATTTCAATAAAAACCTTATAAGCCCCCAGGGCATAACTTGTAATCCTTGCCCTGAGGGTTGGGGGTGAGTCTCCTCCTTAAAAATATGTTTTCTACCTGGAAATCAACTACCCTGAACAAAATGGCTATCTCAAAATTTTTATTGGATGTATTTGGGGGAATGATGGGTGTGGAGGGGGAGGGCCAGTTGCCCTCCAATCACTTTCGACTATTAAAAAGGGCACTAGCCCTTTGAATTTCCAGTCGAATGAGCTTTTATTGAAGTTTTTACGACAGCGTCCTCTTTAAAAACCTTATATACTTTAGGGTATAGCTTAAAACCCTCGCACTGAGGGATAAGGGGGAGTATCCTCCTCAAAAACATATTTTGTATCTGGAAATCAACTAAGCTGAACAAAATGGCTATCTCAAAATTTTTATTGGATGTATTTGGGGGAATGATGGGTGTGGAGGGGGAGGGCCAGTTGCCCTCCAATCACTTTCGACTATTAAAAAGGGTACTGACCCTTTGAATTTCCAATCGAATGAGCCTCATTTGAAGTTTCTACGACAACCCCTTCTATAAAAGCCTTATATGCCCCCAGGGCATAACTTAAAACCCTTGCCCTGAGGGTTGTGGGGGATTGTCCTCCTCAAAAACAAATTTTCTATGTGGAAATCAACTACACTGAACAAAATGGTTATCTCAAAATTTTGATTGGATGTGTTTGGGGAAATGATAGGCGTGGGGGAGGGGGCTAGTTGCCTTCCAATCACTTTCGACTATTAAAAAGGGTACTAGCGGATTGATTTTCAAATCGAAGGAGCCTTTTTTGAAGTTTCTACGGCAACGCCTTCTATGAAAACCTCATATGCCCCCAGGGCATAACTTAGAATCATTGCCCTGAGGGCTGTAGAAAAGTGTCCTAATATTTTCAACATATTTTCTATCTGGAAATCAGCTACGCTGGACAAAATGGCTATCTCAAAATTTTGATTGGATATTTTTGGAAGAATGATGGGCGCGGGGGGGGGGTCTAGTTGCCCTCAAATCCCTTTCGACTATTAAAACGGGCACTATCCCTTTAAATTTGTAATCGAGTGAGCCTTTTTTGAAGTTTTTTACGACAACGCCTTCTATAAAAACCTTATATGCCCCCAGGGCGTAATTTCAAACCCTTGCCCCTAGGGTTGTGGGGGAGTGTCTTCCTCAAAAACATGTTTTCTATCTGGAAAACAACTACGCTGAATAAAATGGCTATAACATTTTTGATTGGATGTGTTGGGGGGAATGATGGGCGTGGGGGGGGGTGGCTAGTTGCCCTCAAATCACTTTCGACTATTAAATTAGTGCACTAGTCCTTTTAATTTCCATTGAAAAGAAGTTTCTATGACAACGTTTTCTATAAAAACCTTATATGCCCCTAGGGCATAATTTAAAATCCTTGCCCCGATGGTTTTGGGGGAGTGTCCTCCCCTAAAAGATATTTTGAATCTGGAAATAAACTACACTGAACAAAATGTCTATCTAAAAATTGTGATTGGATGTATTTGGGGGAATGATTGGCGTGGAGGGGGGGGGCTAGTGACTCTCCAATTACTATCGACTATTAAAAGTGCATTAGCCCTTTGAATTTCCAATCGAATGAGTCTTTTTTCAAGGCATAAGTTAAAACCCTTGCCCCTTAGTTTGTGGGGGAGTGTCCTCCTCGAGAACTCGACTGTCCCTGGCTATGATAATTAGATTGCGCAATGACCGATCAAAATAGGAAAATTAATTTAAATCCATTACTGAACTTTGTCACGAGATCTATGCTTGATGGTGCGAAAATTGACCTGATTATCGGAAAAGCTGTAAGTTTTTTGATCATGGTACTATTATCAGTGCTAAAGAGTTTCCGTATAAGGAACTGAATATTCAGAGTCGATGTGTGTAAAATGCAAAGGATGAAGATAATGTATTTGACATTTGTAAACAGTTAAATCAGGCGGCAAAGGATAATTTACCTGTTCCCACTTTTGTTATATTCTCACCTTCTGAAACACCAACAATCGGGGAGGCAGTCTCAGCTACTTTAGTCTCGAAAGATAATGAACTCTCTCGGAAAATTGACGGCTTTTTAGAGAATGCGACGCATTCAGACCCTGTTTGGCCAGCCAGAATTGATACCAACGAAACAATTAACGTTGGCCCAGCTCCTACGTTTGCCGTTATATTAAAAAACTGTCCTGCAAACCTGACCTCACCTAATGCTCGTAAGGACTTCGTCGATAAACTTTGCCCTGAGGCCTCAGGTGAAATAAGTGGACTTAAAAAATCGGCTTCGGAATGGGTTGTTAAACAAAGCGTGCAGCGAATAAAATTGCCGAGAAGGCTAAAAACAGTACCTCAGGTATCTCGGTGAGTGTGAAATCTCCACTGTTTATAAGGATCCTGAAAGGTGTACCGATCAAATACGAGGAGAATCAAGTAAAATCTCTTGTACCAAATTGCGTGAAAGTTTCACAGTGCGGAAAGTCCCGAGTATTCAAGGTCTACTTTGAGTCAAAACAAAACCTGGATCAGTTCTTAAAAGTTTCTGTGAAAGTTGGCCACGAAAAGCTTTCTGCACAAGCATTTGTATATCTCCCAAAGCGTTGTTTCTCATGTCATAAGACTGGGCATCCGGCCTAGCAGTTCTCTAATCGGGCCCTCTGCTCTCGCTGTGGATCATGCGATCACACCTCAAACAGTGCATCTCCGTGTTCGGAAAAAATGTTCTGTCTAGAATGTAAAGTTACAGGCCATGCTTATTACAGTGTAAAGTGTCCTAATAACAACAGTCAACTAGCAAAGCCCACGGTATGATATGGATGTGTCTACTACTACGCAAGCTGTATTTTCGTGGAATATTAATAGTGAACTTTTAGTCAAACTTCCTGTGATAAAAGGTTTGCTTTCGAATTGTGACGTATAGTGCTTGCAAGAACATTTTTTGACGAGTCATAGTTTAGGCCTTCTGAAAATTGACAATAATTTTACTACCTATTCGGTGCCCGCTAAACGATCCGCTTCTAGTGGCCGCCCCTCGGGTGGTATTGCGATGCTTGTTAGGACCTCGTGCCGGTCGAGTATTTTTGATTCATGTGATTCTTTTTCTCACTGTCCGTGTAAAAGAGTATGTTATTGTAAACGTCTATCTCCCAACAGATTATCGCAATGACCGATCGAAATTTTTATTTACTTCTCCGTGTGAGAAACTAAGGTCTTGCCTTTCAAAGATTCGCCTGTTAGGTAAGTGTTGTATTATTATAGGAGATTTTAACTGTAATTTAACTGACACCTCGTTATTGCGTACTTCTATTTTGTCTGGTACTTTGACAATTGGCTTAGGATATTGCCGAAAGATCTTGATTACACTTACACACACCATTCAAGTCATGTATCGAACCTTGACCATGCAGTTTCTTCTATAAATCTCCAAAAGTCACCTGTTCACGTCGTTACTGATTTCCAACTATCAGACCACCTTCCAATATCTGCATCTACTTATTGTTCCTCTGCTCAGTCTACTCCCACTACACAGCCACATCAGCCCCACGCCCAATTTTACAGGGATTGGGAAAATATCCAAGATGACCTTTTTGCTGCAGTAACTAATTCTGTCCTACATAAAATTCATGTTCCGTTCCAGCTGCTCATGGAAAATCCGCAAGTTGGTGCAAATGAAATACGGATGTTGCTAGATACACGGATAATACAGATGTTGCTAGATCTTGCACAAATTTGCCATGCTCTGCGATGCGCAGAAAAAGCCAGTATACCTCTTAAACGTATACACCGGGGTGTCACAAAGCACTGGTCCGGTAATCTGAGCCTAGTTGAAGCTTGGAGAAAATCCGAATTTTGGTACCATTTGTGGCTCCAGTGCGACCGTCCTCGCTCTGGCTGGTTTTCTGACATTTGTCTTTCTACCAAAAGAAAGTTTGCAAGAGAACTATGTATCCACATGAAGCAGATAGTTGAAGAGACTTCCCAGCAAGCTTCTCTGTCCCAACCTTCCTTCTGGAGAAATGTATCAGGAGATCCTCCTAGGGCCCACCTATCTGCCCAAGTTATTCCTGATTCCAAATGGAATTCATACTTCTCTG
Organism: Artemia sinica; assembly: GCA_027921565.1. Classification (NCBI taxonomy): domain Eukaryota; kingdom Metazoa; phylum Arthropoda; class Branchiopoda; order Anostraca; family Artemiidae; genus Artemia; species Artemia sinica. The sequence continues at coordinate 7,410,488 of CM051270.1, read as the reverse complement.
CTGAATTCTCCCCAGCAGATGCCGCCCTACAGTCCGAATATGAAGATAAGCTTGATAAATTTTTGTCTAGGTGTCCAACCGACAATTTTGTTGTTTCAGCTGATTCTGTACTGCGAGCAATCCAACGCCTAAAGCGTAAGAAATCTTCTGGAACCGATAAAATAATCACTCTTCACATTCTGGATGGAAGCGAGCTAATGGTAGACCATATTGCTCTTTTGATGCATATGATTGTTACCCAAGGAGTTGTACCGTCTTCTTTCTCAATCGGAGATCTCACTCAAATTCCAAAGAAAGGTAAACTCACAACCCAGTGCTCGTCCTTCCGCCCTATAACAGGGGCTACTATCTTCTGTAAGCTTTTTGAACTTCTGTTCATTGACCAACTGAACGCAAAATGCTATGTTCCACCTAACCAATTTGGATTCCAGCCACGTCTCGGTTGTGCCCACGCTTTGTCGGTGGTCGTGAACGCATTGATCGACGCTGATGCACCAAGTGAAACTCTCGTGTTGGCTGGGCATGATGTTCGTAAAGCGTTCGACTCTCTCATTCACGCCGCTATACTACTCCATGCAGCAAACTTGGAGTGTGCCCCTCATATATCAGAGCCCTTCGAGACATGTATTATCGTCTTAAAGTTCGCCTAATACTTCACCCATTGGCTAAAGTTGACGGCTCTCAAGTCTATGCATCAACCCCTAATATTTTTGTCAATGTCGAAAAAGGTACCCTTCAAGGTGCTGTTTCTTCCCCTTCACTCTTCAATCATGGAGTTCTTCATGCACAGTCAGCTGTTCCCACATCATTCATCTTTGCCGGTCTTGATTTATCTCTCGTATGTTATGCAGACGACATTCTGAATGTGAGCCGCACTATCCAGCGCATAAGCGAGATTTTCGCAACGCTACAATTTGAGTATGCAAAACTAGGTCTTCAGTTCAATACTGAAAAGTCCGAAGTTGTATTCTTCAATTGGAAGCAAGCGTCGCCTAGGGATATTCCTCTCGGAAATAGTAGGATTAAGCCAGTAGATTATATCACCTACCTCGGTCTTCCCATTGGTTCGTCAGTAATGCACACGCGACAACTATTAATTGCTCACATTGAGCGTAGAGTTGGGTTATCATATGCTTCTTTTGTAACTAATAAGTTACGGTTCAACCGCCATCTTCTCTCGAAACTTTTTAACTCTGTCGTTCTACCACATTATTTGAACATATCACCGTTTTGGAAAATGCTCACAAATTCTGACAAGTTAAAAATTCGTTCAGTTTTCTTCCGGTTCGCAAAATATCTTTAACTTTTTCTCTCTTGGACGCGCAATTCTTATCTGATTAGAAAATTCAGCATTGCCGACCCCATTATAGCTGTGGAAAAGCAAATTCGTGCTTATAATTCCCGTTTAATGAAGTTGAATCATCCCTGGTCGTCAGTATTGGCCCATTAGTTGAGATGTATTTGTTGTGTTTTTTTATTTATTTTTTTAAGTGTTTGTTTTCGCGCTTAGTGTAATTGTTGCAGTTTTTAAACTGACTGATGATTTAGTCTCTTTTCGTATGAGTCCAATTTAAGTGACGCTGGTTATTCTCAATTTTGGTGTCAATTTTTTTTTGATAATATATTGCGTATATTACTAATAATAGAGTTTTTTTTTATTAATTATCGGTTCTTTTAATCATATTGCTTTAAGTAAAGTTGTAAAGGGATCCGTGATTGAATAATTTCCTTGTTTATGTTATTTATGTATATCGGAGAAAATGAATCATTTGTTGAGAGTGATCTGAGTTCAAGACCAGCGGGCGCAAATGTCGTTTAACTGTTTTTTTTTTTTTACCGTTTCTTGTCATATTTACACTAGTTAATATGAATATCTACTGTATATCTTTTTTTAATTCACTTTTGTTGGTTCACTCTGTTTTTTTTTTTTTTTTTTTTTTTTTTTTTTTTTTTTTTTTTTTTTTTTTTTTTTTTTTTTTTTTTTACCATTTACGGCTTGATGCAATGATGTTCATATTATTTATTTTTGTTCATTATTTAGGAGCCTAAAAAAAGAAAAGAAACATGTCGCTACCTACAGAGCAGTATATAATTGTGTTTTTCTTTCTCGTTTTGTGTAATTTGTTCTAAGTGCTGATTTAGATCATACCTCCGGCGTTCGTCACTATAAACCACATGTATAACTCCTAAGTTTATGTGTATTGCTTTTTTTTGTTTTGCTTATTGCTTCATCTTTTCCTTTTTTGTATGACGGGTTTTCCAATAAATAATAATAATAATAATAATAAAAGATATTTTCTATTTGGAAATAAACTACTCTGAACAATATGGCTATCTCAAAATTTTGAATGGATGTATTTGGGGGAATGATGGGCGTGGGGAGCTAGTTGACCGATCACTTTCGACTATTAAAAGTGCACTAGCCCTTTGAATTTCTAATCAAATGAGCCTTTTTTGAAGTTTCTACGACAACGCCTTCTATAAGAACCTTATATGCCCCCAGGGCATAACTTAAAACCCTTGCTCTGAGATTTGTGGTGGAGTGTCCTCCTCAAAAACAAATTTTCTATGTGGAAATCAATTACGCTGAACAAAAAGGTTATTTCAAAAATTTAATTGGATGTGTTTGGGGGAATAAGGGGCGTGGGGGAGGGGGCTAGTTGCCCTCCAATCACTTTTGACTATTAAAAAGGGTACTAGTGACTTGAATTTCAAATTGAATGAGCCTATTTTGAAGTTTCTACGACAACGCCTTCTATAAAAACCTCATATGCCCCCAGGGCATAACTTAAAACCCTTGCACTGAGGGTTGTAGGGAAGTGTCCTCCTCAAAAACATATTTTCTATCTGGAAATCAACTAGGGTGGACAAAATGGCTATCTCAAAATATTGATTGGATATGTTTGGAGGAATAATGGGTGCAAGGAGGGGGGGGGGGCTAGTTACCATCCAATCTCTTTCGACTATTAAAACGGGCACTAGCCCTTTGAATTTTCAGTCGAATGAACCTTTTTGAAGTTTCTACGACAACGCCTTTTATCAAAACCTTATATTTCCAAAGGGCATAACTTAAAACCCTTGCCCAGAGGGTTTTGGGGGAGTGTCCTTCTCAAAAAGATCAAAATTTTGATTGGATGTATTTGGGGGAATGATGGGCGCGATCAGGGGGGGGGCGGGTAGTTGCCCTCCAATCCCTTTTGACTATTAAAAAGTGCACTAGCCCTTTGAACCAATCGAATGAGCCTTTTTTGACCTTTCTACGACAACGCCTTCTATAAAAACCTTATATGCCCCCTAGGGCATAATTTAAAACCCTTTCCCCAAGGGTTGTGGGGGAGTGTCCTCCACTAAAAGACATTTGCTATTCGGAAATACACTACACTGAACAAAATGGCTCCCTCAAGATTTTGATTGGATGTATTTGGGGGAAAGATGGGCTTGGGGGGGCTAGTTGTCCTCCAATCACTTTCGACTGTTAAAAAGTGCACTAGCCCTTTGAATTTCCAATCGAATGAGCCTTTTCTGTAGTTTCTATGACAACGCCTTTTATAAAAGCCTTATATGCCCCCAGGACATAATTTAAAACCCTTGCCCAGAGGGTTGTGGGGGAGTGTCCTCCACTAAAATATATTTTCTATTTGGAATTAAACTACGCTGAACAAAATAGCTATCTCAAAATTTTGATTGGATAAATTTGGGGAATGATGGGCGTGGGGGGGGTGGCTAGTTGCCCTCCAATTACTTTCGACTATTAAAAAGTGCAATTAGCCCTTTGAATTTCCAATCAGATGAGCCTTTTTTGAAGTTTCTACGACAACACCTTCTACAAAAACCTTATATGCCCTCTGGGCAAAACTTAAATCCCTTGCCCCTTGGGTTGTGGGGGAGTGTCCATCTCAAAAAGTAATTTTTATCTGGAAATCAACTACGCTGAACAAAATGGCTATCTAGACATTTTGATTCAACGTATTTAGGGTAATGATGGGCGTGGGGGTGCGGACTCGTTGCCCTCCAATCACTTTTGAATATTAAAAAGAGCGCTAGCCACTCCAATTTCCATTCGAATGAGCCCTTTTTGAAGTTTCTACAACGACTCCTTCAATACGAAGTGCCCGAGTATAGAGAAAAAAAAAAAACATATTGTGCCCACATCCTTCTTTACTTAGGCAGCGCTAGCATGCTGCCTATGATAGGGATACCGTTAAAATAACTTTATGGTAGACGCTCAACCTCACTGAGCAAGGAATTCTAAAGCGTCAAAACTCATTAAGCCAGGTGGAATTCCTCTGAGGATTCCTAAGGTAACCACTTGGAGATCCAAGTTCTTTTTGCTCCTAACGTATCAGATCAAAATTTTGAGATAGACACGGTGTTCACAATAGTAGAAATATCAAATAACAATGGTTTTGGATTTGTCACCCCTCCCATCTAACCCCCGAGGAAAGGACTACAAATTATTCTAGTTACCCATGGGGAACATATATAGTTTATCTAGAACGTTTGGTTGTATAAACTCTAAAGAAGGCTAACTTGATTAGAAACAACAACTTCTATTGGCAATTTTACGAGCCAAAAGAATTAGTCTGTAAAAAGAATCCCCTCCCTCCCCGTGCTTATTTCCAAACGTATCCAATTAAACACTGAAACAGCTATTTTGTTCAAAATAGTCCAAAATTCAAATTGCCCATCGATTGGCAACTTTTGCAAGTCGCCCATCATTTACAATTGTGGTTTCTTTGTAAGGGTTAGCCGTCTTAACTTTAGAGGGGGTTCATTCAATTGGAAACTGAAACTTCTATTACTTTTTGAAGAGTTGAAAGTCATCAAAGTGTTGAACTAGCTATGCCTAACCCTCTTGGAGGGTTGCTCTCTGCGTAGAGAAATCTGGGGAAGGTAGGCAGGAAGGGTGTGTGAAAGCACAGGATGACTGGCTCCCAGCCCCCCATTGTACTTCCTGGCTGAAGAGCCACGAAACGGAGATCAGCAACCGCCGGAGATCAGCATATCCATTCAAATAAACTTTTTTATAGAAAACTTTGTCGTAGAAACTTCAAAAAGGACTCATTTGGTTGGAAATTTAAAGAGCTAGTGCCCTTTTTAATAGTCGAAAGTGATTGGAGGGCAACAAACCTCCCTTTCAAGTCCACTTTTTACCCAAACACATCCAATCAAAATTTTGAGAAAGCCATTTTGTTTACCGCAGTTGAAAATTTCGGAAATTAGATCTTTGAGGATGACGACCTCCCCCCCCCACAATCCTCAGGGCAAGAGTTGTAAGTTATGCCCTTGGTGTATATAATGTTTTTATAGAAAGTGTTGTCGTAGAAACTTCAAAAAGATTTAATTCGATTAGAAATTGAAATGGCCAGTGACCTATTTAATAGTCAAAAGGGATTGGAAGGCAACTAAATCCCCAACCACGCCCACTATTCTCCCAAGCATACCCAATCAAATAAACTTTCTTATAGAATTCTTCGTCGTAGAAACTTCAAAAGGGACCCATTTAATTGGGAATTTAAAGAGCTAGTGCCCTTTTTAATAGTTGAAAGTGATTGGAGGGCAACAAACTTCCCTCTCAAGTCCACTTTTTCACGCATCCAATAAAAATTTTTAGACAGCCATTTTGTTTAACGTAGTTGAAAATTCTGGAAATTAGATCTTTGTGGATGAAAACCCCCCACCACAACCCTCAGGGCAAGGGTTGTATTAATTGTAGTGGACCTCTTTTATTTCTTTTTTCTTTTAATTAGCCTTTTTGATGATTTATTCAGTTGAATCATGAGTCTACACTTTGTATCAAGAACATCTTTAGATTTAGAAAAAAACCACAAGCTTTAAAAAAGCACGAAAATCAGTAACAATTATCTAGGCAATTAAAAAAGTCACTAGAAGCAATGATAAATCACTAGGGATTGCAATGATGCCTTTGCTAGATCTAAGTAAATAGAGTAACGAATGCAGAAATGTGAGTACGAGAGCAAATCAACATAGAATCATGTTTAGAATTCGCGTGGGTCGCTTTTAAAAACCTTAGCCGCATTTAGTATCTCCCCACCGGAGAGTGCCTCAATATACACGGCTAGGTTTAGAAATGGCTTGTCTTGAATACTTCTCCAGGTTTGCATTTTGCAGTCACCTTTTTTGAATATTTTGACGAGAGTGCCTTTTATCCAATCTTTAAGAATTTCTTCTGCTCCAAATTATAGAGAAGAACGTAGTCAACAGATTTATGCTTGCATCTACTGAGCGTTTAATCATTTCAGCCGCAATCCAGTCTTCCCTAAGAAACTTTCCAGCCTTCAGCTTCTTAGCTTTCTTTATTATCTACCCACTAGAGCCTAGAGCTTGCTTCGATATTTACGGCTAGATTCAGAAATTGCGTTTCTGGTATGTCCGAGGGATAAGCAGGTAGTCGTCTCTTAAACAACTTTTCGAAATCCGTCGTACAGGCTTTGTTCACTTTATCAGGGTCAGTGAAAAAAGTCGCTCAGACTCATCTTTGCCGGGCCTATATCTCTCTCTGTCTGTCTCTCTCTCTCTCTCTCCTCTCTCTCTCATCTCTCTCTCTCTCTCTCTCTCTCTCTCTCTCTCTCTCTCTCTCTCTCTCTCTCTCTCTCTCTCTCTCTCTCTCTCTCTCTCTCTCTCTCTCTCTCTCTCTATCTCTCTCTCTTTCTCTCACTCTCTCTCCCTCTGTATCCTTTTTTTTGAAAGAAGAAAACTTTTCGTTTTTTCAATAAACGCTAAACTAGGCATTTTCATTGAAAATACTCCAAAAAGGCCAATTTTCTAAAATAATAGAGGTAAAAAAAACCTTGACGGCCACCCCACTCCCCATTGACGCCAATGTATTTATTCCAAATGTAGCTTGAGGTAAAACTGTAAAAAAAAAGTTTGAAAATCTATTATAATATTAGCAACTATATCATCTAATCTAAATTCAAGGCTGTTTCTATTTTTAATATTTTAGTTATTCAAGTAATTTACGTTCAAAACCCTTAAAAAACTGTGACAACAGTACAGCCAAATTGAGCTGCTAATGCGATTTTACATGCTACCGCGTCCGGGGTAACCCACGAAAAACCAATCTTGGATGATGATAATGCGATTTTACATGCTACCGCGTCCGGGGCAGCCGACGATCCTAAGCCTAAGAAGGCCCTCACCCGAGGTGAAAATCCACATGATTGTTCCTTTCCGACCAAAACCACCCTACACTTTGGCACGCTAAACATCCGAACACTTGCCAAACCGGGAAAACTAGATCTTGCCTTTAACGAACTACAGAGGTAGAATTGGGATGTTATCGGCCTCTTTGAGACTCACCTCCCCCGAACGAGTGAGAAAAACCTCTCTAGAGCCTCCCTCTTGTTGTCCGGCCGCAAGGACGAGTTCATCGACAAGGTGTAGATTTCTTCGTATCATTAACTGCCAGAAAATCTCTAATCTCCTTCACCCCAGTCTCAGAAAGATAGCCGTCTTACGACTAAAGGGAGCTGCCAAGAATATCTATATCGTCCACGTCTATGCCCCAGACTCCGCCAGAAGTGAGGAAGAATGCGATGAATTCTATTTCACACTACAAAGCGTCATAGACCAAATCCATATGAAAGACGTACTGATTGTCATGGGGGACTTTAACTCTATAGTAGGTATGGATAATACCGGTCGATCCGATACAATGAGGACTTTTAGTCACGGAAAACTCAATGTGAGAGGGGAACGATTGCTCGACTTCTGCGGAGAAAACGAGTTATTCTTAACGAACATAATGTTCAAACACCGCCCTTGACGTAAAGCGACCTGGAGATCCTCAGACGGTAAAACCGAGAATAAGATTGAAAATATTTCCTAATATCGAAGCAAAGGAAGTCTTCCGTAATGGACGCGGTAGCATTACATGGAGCAGACTTCGACTCTGATCACACTCTCCTGATGTCAAGGTTCAAGCTACGAATGAGAAAATTGCAAAAAGCAGCAAAAATCCCAAGATTCCGGATGGATCTGCTGCGGGATCCCGCAAAAAGGCAGACCTAAACTTCCACTCTATCTGAAAAATTCCGAGAGATCCTGGAAAAGCATTCTCCCTTGACCACCGCTAATGAGATAGACTCCCTGACCGAGCAGTCTACATCAGCAATCATAGAGACAGCAAATGACGTCATTGGACGAAAAACTCCAAATGACAAACCATGGATCACAGATGACATCATTGCGCTATGCGAAGATAAGCGACTTTTTTACAATAAATCTGACCGTCACAGCCGGGATACTTACAAGCTCCTCAAGAGACGAGTAGAGTGGGAGATCAGAAAGGCACTACGTAACCACCTGCGGAAGAAATGCGAAGACTGCAAAGTACTGTTCAAGAAGGAGAATAGCGGAGCAGTTTGCAGAATGGTACGCGAGTTAAGCTGGAAAAAAGAGCCGCAAACATCAGTGATCCTGGAAAAAGACGAAAATTAGATCTACGATTCAAAGATGAAACTTAAAAGATGGAAAGAACTTTAACAATAAACTGAATCCCCTAATAGCTGCGGATCCTGAAATACTAACCCGCTTCCCCATACCCGACCAAAAACTCAGACCACCATCCCCACTCAAGTCAGTAACCGAGTCAGCAATCAAGTTGCTCAAAACAGGGAAAGCCCCTGGCCCAGACGGAGTAACCGCTGAACTCATTAACGTTGGATTGGATGATGTAACTGATCTATACCATGCCATATTGTCTGCGGTGTGGAAAACCGGCCACGTACCCCGTCAGTGGTGCAAGGCTGCTATTGTACCCGTTCACAAAAAGGGGTCAAAGAAAGAGTGTGGAAACTACCTTCCGGTCAGCCTTAAAAGCCATCAGTCACGTATCCTGACAAAATTCCTACTCCGACCCATGCAAACCAAAACTGCCTCTCCCATTTGAGATATCAGGCTGGTTTCCACTCTGGAAGATCAACAATCGACCGACGTTTGTCGTTCTACAACACATGGAACGATACATCGAATTCAACCAAGAACTCTACCAACTATTTGTTGATTTCCGTCAAGCATTTGACCTAATATGGTACGAAGGACTATGGCATATCCTCCTTCACTACGAGATCCCTTATGAGATAGTCCAAATAATCAAGAGTCTGTAAGAGCAGTTCTGAGGCCAAGTAATAAGCGTTGATGGGTTGTCAAAAGAGTTCACAACTTCGTCAGGAGCACTCCAGGGTTGCATTTTATCACCACATCTCTTCCACCTCTTTCTAAATGCCGTTCTGTTAATGATGCAGTCGGAATATGGCACAACAAAAGGAGGGGTGCTAATAGAGAATCTTGCCTACGCTTATGATATTGATGAGCTAGCCAACTCTACACAAGAACTGCAGGCATAAGTTGATAAACTCTACGATACCACAAAGCCGCTCAGGATGGATATCAATGACAGTAAGACCAAAGTCATGGTATCTAAGAGACGTGAACTAGACAACCTGCCCAATATCACCATAGGCGGGAGACAGGTTGAAACGGTTGACCACTTCCTTTACCTTGTAGCCTACTCTCCTCAGATAATTGCCATAGCTCTGATGTGAAACCTCGACTTGTACTTGCTAACTCTAGCTTCCGAAGACTAGCCAACCTCTAGAAAAGTAAACACCTATTTGACCAACTTAAAATGCGCCTATTTAACAGTTTAGTAATCCACATAGTTATTTATGGATGTGAAACAAGGACTCTGAAAACCGAAGACGAAATAAAACTTCTCTATTTTGAGATGAGATGCCTCCGTCGCATTGCTAGAATCAACTGCACAGACCGAATCACAAATGTGGAAGTAAGACAAAGGCTCCAGTCCACTGAAAAAATACTCAGTAAAATCACGAAGCATCAACTGCGCTGGTTCGGCCATGTCAAGCAATTGGAGCCGATCCACCTCCCGAATATCGCACTTGAAGGATCCCTCCATGACATTCGTCCACGAGGCAGACCACGAAAACGATGGATGGAGAGCTTCCACTTCAACAACGGCAAGATAGCTCAGTTATCACGTATCGCACCAGATAGAGCAATGTACTAAGCCCTTACGCATGAGCTAACAAGAGGAGTGGCCCCAAAACGATCCACGAGGATGGCCGGCACATAAGTAAATCAGTAAGTAAATTAGATGACAAGAACGTCGTAAAATTTTTTTATAACTTTGGCTATGTAAAAAAAGTGTTTGGATAGGACACGAGAGTCTTGAATGGATAAAAATGGGCTACTGATCACACTAGAAAAAAAATGATGTTCCAATCGCACTAGCCCTTTTAGCATCGTACTTAAGGCTATAAATCAAGATACTATTAAGGATACTCAGTACTATTATAAATTGCAACATTATCAGGTCACATTAAGTTGTGTGACTTTCTTACGATGGAATATGCTTTACAAAATCAACAAAAAGTCAGACATCGAGTTTGAAACCTGAAAAAGTGAAAACCATTTTAATTGTAATACAAATTTTGATTCATTCACCAAATTACTTTCCTTTACATTTTCATCTGGCGGTGCATGGCAGGTTTGCCATTAAACATTTGCACGTTTGAACACAACCCTTTTTACAATTGCTCTTGGTCAGCTCTTTGCCGGCAGAAGACGCCTCTGATAAATCATTCTAGTGTTAAACCCATTTTCCGACTTTGTCTCCTTTTCACAGCTATTTTCAAAGATCAAGTGTAAGTGAATCATGTTTAAGCGACTGATTCCAGATTTTGGCATGGAAATCAGTGGGTAAGATATACTGAAGCGTTCTTAATCTCATTGATAGAATCCAATCTACCAGTTTGTCTTGGCTAAACAGGTTTTTGTGAGCCTCATTGATATCAGCATTGCAACTCCTGTAGTCATATAGAAGGATTATATATTGTTCGTGCTATGTAACAATGAATTTGTCAATGTCTTTGTCATATTCGATTAAACTAATCATCAAAGATGATATCTGAGGATAGATATGCCATGGATTCAGCCTGTAGCACAGTCAACGTTTGCAAATGAAAAGGTGGTTTCGCAGCCAAGGAATGTAAGGAATATTGGCAGAGCTTTATATTTCGAATTCCAAGCGATGCTGTGCTTCGAGATACTAACTGTAAAGAATGTCCACGATTCCTCGACATTTAAATCGTGAAAACACTGAACCAGCAAACACGAGAACATTCGTGTCTACCGACTGAACCATCGCGAGCTTGTACCCATTATCACCGCTTACCTTTGCGTGCTGGACAATGCGTATGTCCGCCTCTTCATTTGTCAGAACACAACACAAGTTCTTTCCTCATAGCGAATAGCTTACGAACTTCGGGTTGGCCGCTCTTTTCCAACCGAAACTCAAAAAGGAAGTCAAACAGCTCTCACTTACTCTCATCAAAAGGTAAGAAGTCTTTCCAATTCGACTCGTGAGGCATCCTTGTTGTGAACGAAACCCGGGTTGTAATCCCTGTCTCCCGCTTTGTTTTTTGTTCCAGATTTCAGGCTATTTTCTATGTACATACCAGATATGATATCAGGTCTATGCTTCAAATGAGCTGAGATTGACTAAAATGAATTAGCAGCTCTGAAAATGTAAATTAGCATTCTATAACTTCAAGCAGCACAAGAACAGGATACGATTTTGAGCAGCTTTGGACTTTAAATTTTAAAAGTTCATTCATTTTACTCATCAAAATTTAAAAATTCAAATTTTTGCCGGTTCAGGGTGCTGGAATAGGTTTGAAAGCTAATATTAATAACACTAAGTCACTAAGTCTAGGAGAAGATAAAAAGTTAATGTTGGGCAACGAAAAGACTGATCAAGTGGACTGCTTCACTTACCCTGGAAGTATTATTAGTAAAGATCGTTTGAGTTGTGAATTAGTCAAAAGTAGAATACCATGGCTCAGGGTGTTTAAGGCTCAGAGTATAAGAAGCTACAGTGATGAGAGTGGTCAAATACGGTTCTGAAGCTTGGATGCTCCAAAAAATGGATGAAAATTTGCTAGATATTTTCCAGAGAAATTTCCTACGGACTGTTTTTTGATACCTAGCTGACTGACCATATTTTAAACAGTAGGCTGTACGAAAAATGTGGTTCTATTTCTGCTTTTTAGAGCTATAGTGAAAGAAAGGTTGATATGGCTAAGGAACGCTCTTTGGATGAAAGATGAGAGATTGCCAAAGATCGTCCAATTAGGCCCACCGTATAGGGCTAAACAGAAAGTAGGTTATCGCGGTAGGAGTGGGGAAACTTCATAAAGACATAGTTTCTGGAATTTTCAACTATACTGAAAAAAAAAACTATTCCAAAATTTTAATTGGATGTATTTGAGGAAATGATGGATGTGGAGGGGGGGGCTGGTTGCCCACCAATAACTTTTGAATATTAAAAAAGGACCCTTAGAATAATATAAAAATATTTCAGAATATGTAAGGAAATCCTGTAAATACACCGGTGAAGAGTGAGCTAGATACCTCGAGGAAGAACACATACCTCTTTTATAGTCTCTATATTGCTCGGTAGTTCAGATATACTCCCCTAAAAAACTTCTTCTCCTACAAAAATCAGATGTTTTCTCCATAGCTTTCAAGCGAAGGTGAAGTCCAAATTTGCTCAAAATTGGATCCCCTTCTTCTTCTGCTTGAATTTATAGAATGCCAATGTACATTTTCAGAGCTGTCAATATTTATTTAATCTCCGTTTAGTTTTTGTAGATCTAGGACGGCAAAGTCATCGTATATATTTTGATCCCTGTTGAAGCCAAAAGTTTTGGTGATTACGCAGTCGATTTTTTCGTTCCGTGTTATTCGAATTCAGCTCATGTGAAGTATAAACCTGATATCATCTCGGGCATGTACATAGAGGATAGATAGCCTGAAATCTGGAACAAAACAAAGCCTGAGACAGGGGTTAGAACCCGGGTTTCGTTCACAACAAGGATGCTTCACGAGTCGAATTGGAAAGACTTCTTACCCTTTGATGAGAACAAGCGAGAGCTGTTTGACTTCCTTTTTGAGATTCGGTTGGAAAAGATCGGCCAACCCGAAGTTCGAGAGCTATTCACTATGAGGAAAGAACTTGTGTTGTGTTCTGACAAATGAAGAGGTGGATAGACGCGATTGTCCTGTACACAAAGATAAGCAGTGATGATGGGCACAAGCTCCCGATGGTTCAGTCAGTAGACACGAAAGTTCTCGTTTTGCTGGTTCAGTGTTTTCACGATTTAAATGTCGAGAAATTGTGGATATTCATTACAGTTGGGGGAAACCAAAAGTATCTCGATACACAGCATCGCTTAGAATTCGAAATATAAAGCTCTGCCAATATTCCTTACATTCCTTGGCTGCGAAACCACCTTTTCATTTGCAAACATTGGCCGTGCGTACACGCTGAATCCATAGCATATACATCCTCAGATATCATCTTTGATGATTAGTTTAACCAAATATGACAAAGACATTGACAAATACATTGTTGCACAGCTCGAAAGATTTGCAATCCTTCTATATGACTACAAGAGTTGCAATGCTGATATCAATGAGGCTCACAAAAACCTGTTTAGCCAAGGCAAACTGGTAGATTGGATTCTATCAACGAGAGTAAGAATGCTTCAGTATATCTTACGCACTGATTTCCATGCCAAAATCTGGAATCAGTCGCTTAAACATGATTCACTTACACTTGATCTTTCAAAATAGCTATGAAAAGGAGACAAAGTCGGAAAATGGGTTTAATACTAGAATGATTTATCAGAGGCTTCTTCTGCCGGCAAAGAGCTGACCAAGAGCAATTGTAAAAAGGGTTGTGTTCAAACGTGCAAATGTTTAATGGCAAACCTGCCATGCACCGCCAGAGGAAAATTTGCCTAAAAAAGCTATTAATTCGTTGAAAGTATTGTTCAAAAGCTATTGATTCCTGCCAAATTTCAATCAAAATAATGCTTTGTTTTCAAGTATTCTGAAGTACCTTTTCTTGCTAATTACGGTGAATTACACCTGGTACCTAAGAATTCTTTTTGTAATATCCACGTTTATACATGAAAAGTTAACTTGAAACCTGAAAAAGTGAAAACCATTTTAATTGTAATACAAATTTTGATTCATTCACAAAATTACTTTCCTTTTCAGTGCAAAAAGTACTCATTACTTGACATTTTCAGTACAACGTCCTGAAAAGGGAATCCGTTCGTATAGTCGATGTCTGACTTTTTATTGATAAATTAAAGCATATTCTATCGTCAGAAAGTCACACAACTTAATGTGACCTGATAATGTTGCAATTTTTAATAGTACTGAGTATCCTTAATAGTATCTTGATTTATAGCCTTAAGTACGATGCTAAAAGGGCTAGTGCGATTGGAACATCATTTTTTTTCTAGTGTGATCAGAAGCCCATTTTTATCCATTCAGGACTCTCGTGTCCTATCCAAACACTTTTTTTGCATATCCAAAGTTATACAAATTTTTGACGATGTTCTTGTCATCTAATTTACTTACTTTATTAATTAGGTCCCGGCCATCCTCGTGGATCGTTTTGGGGCCACTCCTCTTGCTAGCTCATGCGTAAGGGGTTGGTGCATTGCTCTCTCTGGTGCGATACGTGATAACTGTGCTATCTTGACGTTGTCGAAGTGGAAGTTCTCCATCCATCGTTTTCGTGGTCTGCCTCGTGGACGAAGGCACTGGAGGGATCCTTCAAGGGCAATTTTGGAGGTGGCTCGGCTCCATTTGCTTGACGTGGCCGAACCAGCGCAGTTGTTGTTTCTTGATTTTACTGAGTATGGTTTCAGTGGACTGAAACCTTTGACGTAATTCCACATTTGTGATTCTGTCAGTGTATTTGATTCTAGCAATGCGACGGAGGCATCTCATCTCAAAAGCTAGAAGTTTTATTTCGTCTTCGGTTTTCAGAGTCCATGTTTCATATCCAGAAATAACTACGGGGATTGCTAAACTGTTGAATAGGCACATTTTGAGTTGATTGGATAGGTGTTTACTTTTCTAGAGGTTGGCTAGTCTTCGGAAGCTAGAGTTAGCAAGTGTAAGTCGACGTTTCACGTCAAAGCTATGGCAATTATCTGAGGAGAGTAGGCTACCAAGGTACAGGAAGTGGTCAACCATTTCAACCTATCTCCCGCCTATGGTGATAATGGGCAGGTTGTCTAGTTCAGGTCTCGTAATTACCATGCCTTTGGTCTTGCTGGCATTGATCTCCATCCCGAACGGCTTTGTGGTATCGTAGAGTTTATCAGCTTGTGCCTGAAGTTCTTGTGTAGAGTTGGCTAGCTCATCAATATCATCAGCGTAGGCAAGATTCTCTATTAGCATCCATCCTATTGTTGTGCCATATTCCGACTGCGTCATTGGAAGAACGGCATTTAGAAAGAGGTCGAAGAGATTTGGTGATAAGATGCAACCCTGGAGTACTCCTGACGAAGTTGTGAACTCTTCTGACAACCCATCAACGGTTATTACTTGGCCTCAGAACTGGTTCTACAGACTCTTGATTATTTGGAGTATCTCAAAAGGGATCCCGTAGTGAAGGAGGATATGCCATAGTCCTCCGCGCCATATCAGGTCAAATGCCTGACGGAAATCAAAGAATAGTTGGTAGAGTTCTTGGTTGAATTTGATGCATCGTTCCATGAGTTGTAGAACGACAAATGTCTGTCGATTTTTGATCTTCCAGGGCGGAAGCCGGCCTGATATTCTCCAATGGCAAAGGCAGTTGTTGCTTGTATGCGTCGGAGTAGGACTTTTGTCAGGACACGTGACTGATGGCTTTTGTGGCTGATCAGACGGTAGTTTCGGCACTTTTTTAGACCCCTTTTTCTGAATGGGTACAATGACAGCCTTGCACAACTGATGGGGTACGTGGCCGGTTTCCCACACCGCAGACACAATGACATGGTGCAGATCAGTTACATCATCCGATCCGACGTTAATGAGTTCAGCGGTGACTCCGTCTGGGCCAGGGGCTTTTCCTTTTTTGAGCGATGGATTGCTGACTCGGTTTCTGACTTGATTGGGGGTGGTGGTCTGAGTTCTTGGTCGGGTATGGGGAAGCGGTTTAGTACTTCAGGATACGCATCTACTGGGGGATTCAGTTTATTGTTAAAGTTCTTTCCATCTTTCAAGTTTCGTCTTTCAATCGTAGATCTTATTTCTGTCTTTTTCCAGGATCACTGATGTTTGCGGCTCTTTTTTCCAGCTTAACTCACGTACCCTTTTGAAAACTGCTCCGCTATTCCCCTCCTTGGACAGTACTTTGCAGTCTTGGTATTTCTTCCGCAGGTGGTTATGTAGTGCCTTTCTGATCTCTCTCTCTACTCTTCTCTTGAGGAGCTTGTAAGTATCCCGGCTGTGACGGTCGGATTTATTGCAAAAAAGTCGCTTATCTTCGCATAGCTCAATGATATCGTCTCTGATCCATGGTTTTTCATTTGGAGTTTTTCTTCCAAGGACGTCATTCGCTGTCTCTATGATTGCTGATGTAGCCTGCTCGGTCAGGGAGTCTATCTCATTAGAGGTGGTGGGGGGAGGATGATTTTCCAGGATCTCTCGGAATTTTTCAGATAGAGTGGATTTGTAGGTCTGGCTTTTTGCGGGATCCCGCAGTAGATCCACCTGGAATCTTGGGATTTTTGTTGCTTTTTGGAACTTTCCCATTCGTAGCTTGAACCTTGACATCAAGAGAGTGTGATCAGATTCGAAGTCTGTTCCAGGTAATGCTACTGTGTCTAGTACGGAAGACTTGCAGCGCTTCAATATCAAGATATAATCAATCAAATTCTTGGTTTTACCGTCTGGGGATCTCCAGGTCGCTTTAGGTCGATGGCGGTGTTTGAACATTGTGTTCGTTAAGAATAACTTGATTTTTCGGCAGAAGTCGAGCAATCGTTCCCCTCTCGTATTGAGTTTTCCGAGACCAAAAGTGCCCATTACATCGGATCGACCGGTATTATCCATACCTACTATAGCGTTAAAGTCCCCAATGACAATCAGTACTTCTTTCTTATGTATTTGGTTGATGACGCTTTGTAGTGTGAAGTAGAATTCATCGCATTCTTCCTCACTTCTGACAGAGTCTGGGGCATAGACGTGGACGACAGAGATATTCTTGGCAGCTCTGTTTAGTCGTAAGACGGCTATTCTTTCTGAGACTGGGGTGAAGGAGATTAGAGATTTTCTGGCAGTTGATGATACGAAGAATCCTACACCTTGTCGATGAACTCCGTCCTTGCGGCCGGACAACAAGAAGGATGCTCTAGAGAGGTTTTCCTCACTCTTTCGGGGGAGGTGAGTCTCAGAGAGGCCAATAACATCCCAATTGTACCTCTGTAGTTCGCTAAAGGCAAGATCTAGTTTTCCCGGTTTGGCAAGTGTTCGGATGTTTAGCGTGCCAAAGTGTAGGGTGGTTTTGGTCGGAAAGGAACAACCATGTGGCCATGAGGATTTTCACCCCGGGTGGGGGTCGTACTAGGCCTAGGATCGTCGGCTGCCCCGGACGCGGTACCATGTAAAATCGCATTTCATCATTAAAGATTGGTTTTTTGTCGGTTACCCCGGACGCGGTAGCATGTAAAATCGCACTATCATCATTCAAATTGGCTGTTCGTCGGTTACCCTGGACGCGGTAGCAGATGATGGCATAATACTGGACCCTTTTTTCATGATTTCAAGAAGGTGGTTTCTTGGCTAAATGGGTGGTGGTGGCAAGCAACTCCTCTCCACCACCTTGCAGAGGCCGTTGTCCGTAAATCTGGATTTTCCGCCCTTTCACAGTAGTTCTCCTATAGGGGATCCTCCTACGATTGTGTTTTGCTTCACCATGCAATTTAAGCCATTGTTGGGAGAAGGTTTGTAACTGACGGGACGTGTCTACTCGCCGGTGGGCCCTGCTGAGTATACATCTGGGGGGCCTTTTTCCTCCTTCACCTGTATTTACTTCCCCTGGGTGAGGGTGCTCCAGTTTCAATTAAGGAGCCCCAGGGACTGGGTCCACCCTTGGTCCACGCCTCCTACTCAATGGAGGTACCCTACTTATCTGTAGGCCGTTCCCCTATCTGCCACTTGGGGACACGCTGAGCGCCCTGGGGGATACCCCTACTGATAAGGTGACTCAGTAGGTGACTCAGAAATTTGTTGCCTGGTTTTTAGGGATTTTCAGCGTAGTTGAGGCCTGATCCACGGATTTAATTTATTGCCTCTTATATATAAGCAAATCGTTATTTGAAAAAGTCTAACTTTTTTGAAGTTTAGAAGATGTTCTTATAATATGAGAATAAAAGTGAGACCATTTTAGCCATTTTAAGATTTCTTGAGCTATTAAAACCCCATTTGAATATTTGCGATGTTTTGTGACGTTTAGACGACGTTCTTATGATATGAGGATGAAAGTAGGATGACCAGTAGGTTCAAGAGAATTTTTACCCAGCACAAGACTTTCTTTCGCAATTAAAGCCCCATTTGATGATTCGCGACGTTATATGACAATTTGGCGACGTTCTAGGGATTAAATTTTACGCCTCCATTTCCAGGATATTTCAGCAGTGTCAAAAGTACATGTCCACCATCTTTCCTACTTTCTTGAAAAAATGCCCGATTCTCATGCATAGCCCCTCCATTATTAGCAGCTCAATTTGGCTGTACTGTTGTCACAGTTTTTTTTAAGGATTTTTGAACGTAAATTACTTGAATAACTAAAATATTAAAATAGAAACAGCCTTGAATTTAGTTTAGATGATATAGTTGCTAATGTCATAATAGATTTTCAAACTTTTTTTTTACAGTTTTACCTCAAGCTACATTTGGGATAAATACATTGGCGTCAATGGGGAGTGGGTGGCCCTCAAGGTTCTTTGACCTCTATTATTTTACAAAATTGCCCTTTTTGGAGTATTTTTAGGGAAAATGCCAAATTTTGTGCTTATTGAAACAACGAAAAGTTTTCTTTTTTCAAAAAAAGGAGAGAGAGAGAGAGAGAGAGAGAGAGAGAGAGAGAGAGAGGAGGAGAGAGAGAGAGAGAGAGAGAGAGAGAGAGAGAGAGAGAGAGAGAGAGAGATGGGCCTGGCAAAGATGAGTCTGGACGACTTTTTTTTGACCCTGATAAAGTGAACAAAGCCTGTACGACGGATTTCAAAAAGTTGTTTAACAGACCACTACCTGATCCCCTGGACATACCAGAAACGCAATTTCTGAATCTAAATATCAAAGCAAGCTTTAGGCTCTAGTGGGGAGATACTAAAGAAAGCTAAGAAGCAGAAGTCTGGGAAGTTTCCTAGGGAAGACTGAATTGTGCCTGAAATGAATAAACGCTCAGTAGATGCATGCATAAGTTTGTTGACTACGTTCTATCTATAATTTTGACAACCGAAGAAGTTCTTAAAGATTGGATAAAAGGCACTCTCGTCAAAATATTCAAAAAAGGTGACTGCAAAGTGCAAAACCTGGAGAAGTTTTCTAAGCCATTTCTAAACCTAGCCGTGTATATTGAGGAACTCTCTGGTGGGGAGATACTAAATGCGGCTAAGGTTTTTAAAAGTGACCCACCTGAATTCTAAACATGATTAACATGATTTTATATTGATTCGCTCTCATACTCACATTTCTGCATTCGTTAACTCTATTTACTTAGATCTAGCAAAGGCAGGATTGCCATCCCTAGTGATTTATCACTGCCTCTAGTTACTTTTTTAATTGCCAAGTGATTTTTTAATTGCTACTGATTTTCGTGATTTTTTTAAAGCTTGTGGTTTTTTTTCTAAATTTCAAGGTTTTCATGATACAAAGTGTAGACTCACGATTCCAATTAAATAAATCATCCAAAAGGCTAATTAAAAAAAGAAATAAAAGAGGTTCATTACACTTAATAATATCTCCCATATTAACATTTATGGAAATATATTACTTTTGAAACTTCTGATTCCGTACCACATAGACCCCAGAGCCTTATCACGAGGAAAATAGGCGAGCATAGTTAATAGGAATGCTACAAAAATGTTTTTCACTTCCTGTTTCACAATATTTTCTCAAATCAAATTCTTCCTTATGTTTAAGATTTTTCATCTCCTAAAATCCATCAGTTCAAGATCAGATATTCTTCTTTTACAAGTTTTGAAAGTGTAATTGAAAGTGAAATATTTATACTATAGGATTTTATACTGTTAACATTTATACTATAGATAGGTTGAAAATGGATCAGTCAGTGGGGATTATGGGGGATTATATGGGGATAGGGGGTATTATTGAGCGATATATCATATATCGCTCAGGGAATCGTATTATTCTTTTAATTTTTACTCCCAACGGCTAATCGTAACTCAAACAGGCTAATTCTCCAAATTCCCTTATTTGTAATTGAAACACGTAATAAGTACTGATGATGTCCTATTCTCTACGCTTTGAATTCATATATTAACACATAAATGCATAATTGCGTCTATTTGTAATACTATGCTGACTTCTAGTTATTTTCGCTTTTCTATGGATTTTTTTAACCAGCTCCAAAAATAGAACTAACATAAATATGCTAAAGATTGTTACTGAAATGAGTCACATTTCATGGAACGCCAGGGCTACTGGTGGGTAATTTGTCGCTGCATAAGTATGCTGCAAAAAATATCTGCTGCAAGTGTCATATAGTGAATTTGAACAATATATGTCTATTTTTTTCCCAATTAGAGACTTCATAAGCACATATAAGTGGTATTTTCTAATATTATCAGTTTTAACAAGCAGCATTAGAAAACAGAGCTTCAGTTATTGAAAGGGACTTTTTAAATAAAAATGACAATCAGCGTAGCCTGCCTCTCTTCAGAAATGTAAACCCGCACATAATGATTCACACAAGAAATAAAATTGCACAATTTTTCTATGATTTAGTTATTTTTTTGGTACTTGCTTAGAATCCGGGCGACGCGCGAGAAGTGTGGTTTTGGTTAATGATAATGAAATAAAACAAAGTATGATAAAATATAATTGTTCAGAAACATGTTTGAGCTTTATATTTGCACATTAGGGGGGTGGGGGTAAAGCTTAACATATATTAAATATGTAGCCTAACCTAGGTACCTTTTTTGCCCTTTT
The DNA here is from genome assembly GCA_027921565.1 of Artemia sinica. NCBI lineage: Eukaryota > Metazoa > Arthropoda > Branchiopoda > Anostraca > Artemiidae > Artemia > Artemia sinica. The sequence goes on along the minus strand of CM051270.1, from coordinate 7,389,416 downwards.
AACCGTAATAAATTAAAGTTTAAATCTTTGTCAGCGAGTGAGCAATACCTCACTAGGCAGCAAAAACCCTTTTTTCATATAGCATCTTTGAGATTTCAATGCGGTCTTTCTTGCGTATTGCCCGGATTCCAAACAAGTACCATTTTTTCTAAAAAAAAATACAAAGTGGAAGGTAATTATCAAAATCTAGGTATTAATTCTTCTCTTCTGGCCCGTATCCCTGGAAATTTTTAATTAATGCAAAGTTTCTGCCGTAATATTGCCAGGAATTATTTAGATTTTCTGAGTATTCTTTATGAAAGAATGCCAGATAAGCAAGTTAACCATTCTATCTTTACCTTTTGAATACTTTCAGACCAAAAGTGCGATTTTATTTCAAATCTGAAGACATTTTCTTGGAGAGGAAAGATTTTTTTGTGGAAAAGAATTTCTGCAGGGCTTGGGAGGGAATTTTCCAGGTGGAATTTGTCCGCGACGTTTTTCAGAGGCAACGCTATAGCGTTGCCTATAGTAAAGGCCATACGGCTCCAATGTTTTTTGTTTTTTTAGAGGCACTTCATATGGAAGGGGTCGTCGTAGAAACTTCAAAGGGGCTCATTCGATTGGAAATCGAGAGTTCTAGTGCCCTTTTTAAGGGTCAAAAGTGATTGGAAGGCAAGTAATACCCCTTCCTAGCCCAGCATTTCCCTAACACATCCAATCAAAATTTTGAGATAGACATTTTGGTCTATGTAGTTGATTTCCAAAATGAAAAGCGTATTTTTGAGGAGGACCCTCCCCCATAGCCCTCAGGGCAAGGGTTGTAAGTTATGCCCTGGGAACATATAAGCTTTCTATAGAAAGCTTTGTCCTAGAAACTTCAAAGAAGGCTCATATCGATTGGAAACTTTTGGAAACTTTTTTTTTTAATTTAATCAAAGTGAAAAACTGAGTTTTTATTATCTGGTATTTGAGCTATTTTTGACAAAATGGCTATCTCAAAATTTTATCGGATGGGTTTGGGGAAAAGGTGGGCGTGAGAGGGAGGTTAGTTACCCTCAAATCACTTTCGACTACTAAAAAGGGCATTAGCCCTGTGAATTTCCAATCAAATGAGTCTTTTTTGAAGTTTCTACGACAACGCCTTATACAAAACCTTATATACCCCCAGGGTATAACTTAAAACCCTTGCCTTGAGAGTTTTGGGGGAGTGTCCTCCTCAAAAACATATTTTCTGTCTGAGAATCAACTACTCTGAACATAATGGAGATTTTGAAATTTTGATTAGATGTGTTTGGGGGAATAATGGGTGTGGAGGGGGGGGGCTAGTTGCCCTCCAATCACTTTCGACTATTTAAAAGGGCACTAGCTTGTTGTATTTCCAGTCGATTGAGCCTTTTTTGAAGCTTCTACGACAACGCCTTCTATAAGAACCTTATATCCCCCCAGGGCATAACTTAAAACCCTTGTCCTGAGGGTTTTGGGGAGTGTCCTCCTCAAAAACATATTTGATAAGAAGAAATCAACTACGCTGAATAAAATGGCTATCTCAAAATTTTTATTATATGTGTTTAGGGAATGATGGGCGTGGGGGAAGGGCTAGTTGCCCTCCGATCACTTTCGACTATTCAAAATTCAATCGGATGAGCCTATTTTGAAGTTTCAATGACAACCCCTTCTATAAAAACCTTATATGACCCCAGGGCGTAACTTAAAACCCTTGCCCTGAGAGTTGTGGGGGAGTGTCCTCCTCAAAAACATATTTTCTGTATGGAAATCAACTACGCTGAACAAAGTGGCTGTCTCAAAATTTCGATTTAATGTGTTTGTGGAATGATTGGTGTACGGGGGGCTAGTTGCCCTCCAATCACTTTCGACTATCAAAAAGGGCACCAGAACTCTCGATTTTCAATAGAATGAGTCCCCTTTGAAATTTCTACGACGACCCCCTCCATATGAAGTGCCTCTGGAAAAAAAATAATAACAAGAATAATTATAAATAATAAAACATTGCAGTTGTATGACCTTTACTAAGGCAATGCTATAGCGTTGCCTTTAGTAAAGTTGCCTTTAGTTGCCTTTAGTTGCCTTTAGTATCGGATGCATTTGGAGAAAAATAAGCGTGCGGGGGGGGGGATGCTAGTTACCCTCCAATCTCTTTTGACTCTCAGATTGTTTTGACTTTCAAAAACAGAACTAGAACTTTTAATTTTTGATCAAATGAGCTCTCTCTGAAGCTTTTACGAGCATCCCTTCCATAAGAACCATATATTCCCCCAGGGCATAACTTACAACTCCTGCTCTTGGGCTCTAGGCAGCTGTGTTGACCACGGAGTTTTCATTATATAGTCTTTGAACTATTTTTAAAATAATAGCTATCTCAAAGTTCTTATGGGCTAGGGAAAAAGGGCGTGAAAGGAGGAGGCTAGGTGCCCTCTAAACTCTTCTGAATCTTTAAAAATGAACTAGAGCTTTCAATTTCCAATCAAGTAAGCACTCTTTGAAGTTTATACGAGCATCCCTTCCATATGAACTAAATATGGTGCCTGGCATAACTTACAGCATCTGCCCTTGGGGCCTGGGGGGCTGTGTCCGTCCCGTAGTTTTCGTTATATGGTCTTTGAACTATTTTTAAAAAATGGCTGTCTCATAGTTCTTATCGAATGGGTTTAAGCAAAAAGGGCTTGGAGGGGGGCTAGGTGCCCTTCAATTTCATTTGAATCTTAAAAAGTGAACTAGAAATTTCAATTTCCAATCAAATGAGCTCTCTTTAAAGTTTATACGACCATCTTTTCCATAAGAACCAAATATGCCCCAGGGCATAAATTACAACTCCTGCACTTGGGCTCTGGGTGGCTGTGTTGACCACGGAGTATTCGTTATATAGTCTTTGAACTATTTTTAAAATAATAGCTATCTCAAAGTTCTTATTGGTTAGGGAAAAAGGGCGTGGAAGGAGGGGGCTACGTACCCTCCAACCTCTTTTGAATCTTAAAAAATGAACTAGAACTTTCCATTTCCAGTCAAATGAGCCCTCTTTGAAGTTTTTAAGAGCATCTCTTCAGTAAGAACCATATATGCCCCCAGGGTGTAACTTAAAACGCCTTCCCTTGGGCCCTTGGGGGCTGTGTCCACCCCGGACTTTTCGTTATATGGTCTTTCAACTATTATTTTAATGGCTTAATCAAAGTTTTTATCAGATGGGTTAGACAAAAAAGGGCGTGGAGGGGTTTGGGCTAGGTGCCCACCAATCTCTTTTGACTCTTAAGAAATGAACTAGAACTTTCAATTTCCAATGAAATAAGCCCTCTTTGAAGTTTATACGAGTATCCCTTCCATAAGAACCAAATATGGCCCGGGGCATAACTTACAACGCCTGCCCCCGGGCCTTGGGGCGTTTTTTCAACACCAGAGTTGTAGTTATATGATCTTTGAACTATTTTTAATAAAATAGCTATCTCAAAACTTTTATCGGATGCACTTGGAAAAAAGGGTGTGGTGGGGGAGAGGGGGATGGTTACCGTCCAATATCTTTTAACGCTTAAAAAGTAAATTAGAACTTTCTGTTTCCAATAAAATGAGCCCTCTCTGAAGTTTTTACGAGCATTCCTTCCATACAAAAACCATATAAGCCCACAGGGTATAACTTGTAACCCTTGCCCTGAAAACTGTGGGATGGGGTATCCTGCTTAACGATATAATTTCCAGAACATACAACTACTACTACTAACTACTAACAACTCATCGCAGCACCAAGCCGCCTGAGGCCAACGCAGCTACGCACGCTCCTCCTCCACCCCAATCTATTCAAAGCCTCCCTTTTTACACCCGCCCACGAAGTTCCCATTTCCTTTAAATCTTTCTTTATGACATCCTCCCACCCCAGACGGGGACGACCTGCTTTCCGTTTAGCCCTAGATGGTTGGCCGAAAAGAACAATCTTTGGCAATCTGTCATCCTTCATCCGCACAACATGCCCTAACCACCTCAACCTTTCTTTCATTATAGACCTAGAAAGCGGTATTGAATCACATTTTTCGTATAGCCTATTGTTTGAAATACGGTCAGTCAGCCGGGTACCCAGAACAATCCTTAAGCAATTTCTCTGGAAAACATCTAGCAAATCTTCATCCGCTTTTCGGAGCGTCCATGCTTCAGGGCCATATTTGACCACTGTCATCACTGTAGCTTCTAAGATTCTATTCTTGGTTTGCAGACTTATCTTCCTATTCTTCCAGACCTTTTTTAACTGTGAAAAAACACCCTGAGCCTTGGCTATTCTATTTTTAACATCTTCACTGCTCCCACCATCTTTACTAATAATACTACCAAGGTAAGTGAAGCTGCCCACCTGATCAATCTTTTCATTACCCAACGTCACCTTTTCATCTTCACTTAATCCTAGCCTTAGTGACTTAGTCTTCCTAACATTAATTTTCAAACCAATACTAGCACCCTGAACTCGCAAAACCTCTAGAAATTCAGAACATACAACTATGTTGAGCAAAATGGCTATCTCAAAATTTTGATTGGATGTGTTTGGGGAAATGGTGGGTGTGGAAGGGATATTAGTTGCCTTTCAATCACTTTTGACTTTTAAAAGGAATACTAGCTATTTAAACTTCCAATTGAATGAGCCCTTTTTGAAGTTTATACGACAACACTTTCTATAAAAACCTTATATACCCCCAGGGTAT